>NCKU01000062.1:0-74279 GCA_003675995.1 Dinothrombium tinctorium | reverse complement strand
CAAATTCATTGAAAGCATTTAATTTTTACCAATTTCAAAACTGACGCTAATTTCTCGATTTTCTCATTTCTCAATCGATATTTTCAAAAACGAAGAGAATAAAAGTTGGATCATACCTTTTGATACGATTTTTTTTTCAAATAAGTTGCTCTGAAAAATTTTCACTTCCCTATTATCTCCATTTTGTTCAAAAAATTCGATCTTAGTCCACTGTTTCACCAAAATTGAGGTAAAGTTCATTGTTCGTCTTGTTTGTCGAAAAAACAATAAAGCATCGATCATCATAACATTAACACAAAATAACCAACAAAGAGAAAAATAGTGCATCATCACTTCATTGATCACATTAAAGGTATTATTTTAATTCGGTTTAAACCCGTACGACCCATTTGACCCCTAACTACCTTTAAGTTAATATTTTCAGTAGAAGAAGCATTCTTAGCCCAGAGAAACGTAAAGCGTCTTTTTTCATGTGCTTATATTTATACATCTTGAATGAAAAGTCTACCGAAATTTCATAAATAAAAATTTTTTGCATTTTTACGATTATTTATATTTGTGGTGTGAATGTTAACGGAAACGATAATAAGATACCAGTTTAATATCAGTGTATGGAATGTTAAGAGTGTAGGATAGAGAGGTATAGAATGGTATTGACTGGAAGCGAAAAAAATATAAACTGTACTTATTTATCTAAAATAGAAATTATATTAAAAATTATCATTTGCGAGATTTAACAAAATTTGATCGATAATTTGATCAAATCACGAACAAACTTCTGTTATTTTTAGACCAGCAAAGTTGAAATTAGAACCGTAGTGTTAAGAAACTGTAAAGAATGACGTGAAACGAGTTTGTAATGAGATGGGCCTTTTAAAAATTTGATAATAATTTATTGAGATGGGAATGAAATTTGTGGTAATGGTTTGCACAGTTCTATTTAATTATAGTTATGCTGGTTATTATGGTTAAAAAAGTTTTTTGAATTACAGGTTAAACTCGTGGGAGGAGTTAACGGTATGATGATTTTGACGAATTTCTGGCAAACCATTAGAAGAGATATAAGAACTTGCGGCAATTTGGTTAGTTCAACGCCTAAAAATGTCAAATGCTTATTGATTCTCTCAGCAATCCTCTATCATATTGAATATTAATTGCAAATTCAATTGAAAGTAAATAAAAGAATTTTGCTTATTTTTCCCCTTGTCTAATCACTTATGTTAACGATTTAAATCTTTAAAAGTTTATAAATTTTATGATTAGATGCAAAACATCCTGTCTCTGACTGTACATTCGTTTCACTTAAAATAGCAAAATTTTGAATATGATTCTAAATAAATTTTCTTTAAATTTTAAATGTACAAATTTTACCATTTTCTGGTTCCACAAAAACCAACGATCGATATCATAGTACTGGATTGCAAACTTTTCGGTAAACACTTTTAATCACATTTGATTACATACAGCGAACAAAAATATTTTTAATTGTTTGTGTTTGTAATTGCTTGTTTTGCTATTAGCAAAGTCAACTTTAGTTTTTATATCAGTTTTTGTCTATTGCATCTAAATAGCATTTAGAAAAAAAGACACATTCATTTAATTCTTATTTTACTTTACTTCTCTAATTCTTTTATTTAATTTTTTAATTCTATTTAATTTTATATCTCTTCTAATACAATATTTTTATAATAATATTATTACTATCGAATATGAATGTGATTAAATGAATGCGTAATCCAGAAAAAAAACTAAATTTTATATTACGTTTCTCACATGCGACCGATTCGAAGGTTCTAATACTACATTCGTCTGCATAATTTGTTGGCAAACTAATTACTTGACTTTTAATTCTCAAAGGGCACTTTTGACAATCAGCCTTCGTTACTAATATTCGCTTTATTCCTTTTTCAAAAATTGAAATTTACAGCTTGTATCGAATACTTTGCATTTCGGTTAAAAATCAAAATAGCGCGAAAATTTCGCTTGAATCGTTCTCTTTTAGTGCATATCAAATGAATGCATCTTTCTGCCAACGTAAACCATTTTTCTATTGATAACTATCATCTTTCAATTCGACAGCAGTGCGATTCATATTTAAATACAATGATTTAAAAGAATTATCATAAAACTCTTAACGATTTACTTGATCGAGTTGTTATATAAAACGTATTGATTACAATTTAACGATTGGTGATGAAATTTTCACCGCAAAATTATTACAAATGCTTACAAATATACTATAACCTAATAAGATTGATATACCGTCAATAACAATCGGTGTTATGGTTTAGAGAACAATATGATAAGCAAAAAGTACTACATTTGAAATAAATCAAATCTTTTAAAACCCGTTATTACGTGTTCTCATCGATCGAAATACCATGTTTCTGCAGTATAACCCTTAAACGTCGACATTCTGTCTTCATGTCCAAAAGTTGTTGCCGAAGAGAATCTAATTCGTTGCTAGAAAAAATAAACTTGACTGTTAATGGAACAATTCAAAATGAAAACTCACTTAAGTATTTCATTTTCTTTAATGACTTCATGTAATCGCGAATTCTCATTGGTCAAATCAGTGATGTATTCACAAGCTTTGGCTAAAATACCGCCTTTGGACTGCAATCAAATTGTTTTTTAAAACAAGAGTCAGATGACAACAACTACCTGTCCTTGCTTCGTGTGGTCCTGCGAGCAATCAGGAACTATTTTGGCTAATTTCATTATCCAATTATTAATTTTATCTCTTCTTCTGCGTTCCACTTCATTATGAGTCGCCCTCCTTTTTTCGTCTCTTAGAGTGCGATTACCTTCACCAGACGATAACTTTCGTCTAGAGCCTGTTGTGGATGGTGTGATGATTTCAGGCGTTGGAGCCATCATAACATAAAAAGGCCCGTCGTTTCCAGACGAGGAGGTGGTGGTGGTGCCGCCAAATGGATTCGTCGAATGTGTAATGATGGCTTGAGCAACACTCTGTCCACTGACAACATGCGCTTGGCTTTGCTGATCACTGTTTTGAAGATCGCCGATATGCAAAACTCTGTAAACTAAACGAAAACAATTAGGCGAGAAGTGAAAAAGATGCCAAAACGAACCTTGTCCATTTTCAGCTTTCAACTGATATTGCAAAGGAACGGAAGACGAGTCGAACACCGAAGTCGAATGCGCGGTGGTTGTGATTGACACTTGATTTACAGGAACAGAAATGGATGCCTCTTCGACCAGACGATTGCTGCGACTATCGCCCGAACCGGACTCAACGCTCGCCTCTTCGTCTGCGTGATAAAGTGAGCGAAACAAAGTTTTAAGTTCGAAAAAGAAAAGTGCGAAAAGTTACGTTCGTTTTCGTCGTCGTCGTCGTTTCGAGAGATCGACGCCGAATTCGACTCCTGTTCGGAACTGCTCGTGACGAAAGCAACGAAAGAAATGAGTAAAGCATTGAGTGAAAGCGATAAAACCTTGTATCGATATTTTGCTCCAAAGACATGTGATCCATCGCCGTGTAATTGCACCGTTCATTCAATTTTCGCCGCTTTATTGGTCACGAGTTGTGTTTTCGGGTCATGTGTTCAACTAAAGGTCATGTGATACAAGGTCACTCACTCGGCGGGGCTGCGCTCGCATTGCGCTCGTGCGTCGTTGTTGGCGTTGCGTGCTGCAATTGTTTTTCTTTCGCTTTTCACGATTCAAACGCATTGTTTCGAGCCTATTTCACTCGCTTTTCTCTCAGCTTTTCACTATTTTACATCGCGTTTATTTTTCTACGTTTACTAATCTAACGTTTGCCTCGTATTTCCCATCATTATCAAGCAACGCCTAAAACTTGCACACATCGCTTTGACATTGCTAGTTTCCATGTTCCAAAGTTAAATTAGCCTTCAAATACAAAGTATTCACAATAAGGCAATAAAACAACGTTTTCAACTTTTGGGTAATATGAAAGCAAATGTATTTCTTAATTTTAATGTTTAAATTTAGAAGCCAAAATTAAAAATCACTCGCCAAATGTTAATCGAGTTTGATTGTCATTAAAAAGCATCTCAACTTTTTCCTTCTCTTTCGAAACACATTCATTCTCTCCTAAAAGGAAGCGAGAAAACGAGTTCGCGGAATGCGCTCTACTGGAAAGGGTTTATTTAAATCGAGTTTAAGGTGAAAATTCAATAACAGTACTTAACGTATTTCTCATATTTATCGTATTTCTCGAAGCAATAGCTCCGAAATAATGCCCGGCTCTTGAGGAATGTCGAAAAAGTAAACAAACGCCCAGGGTAATTATTTTAAGTAATTCGATAGGTAAAATAAATATTTTTATCGTTTTAAAAATAAAAATACTTCGCTTGACTTATGAAACCATAAATATCATATTAAAACATTTTCGTTTGCTTATTCGTTTGCATTGAAACCACGCACAAAATACCATTTCATTTCAAGCGTAAAACAAACGCTAAGAGTATGATTTACCTTTATTCCTGTTTCTTGGTTTTGTTTTCATTTATTTTTTTAATGAAATTTAATGTGTGAATTGGAAATGAAACTGGCTTGGTTAATATTGCAGTAATCATGTTTCTTCATTTCGATAAAAATAAACAACTTTTCTCCACTCCCGTTTTTAAGATTACTAAGAAGTAATTTAAGAATCTGTCTGATTAGTGATCGTTCATGTCGATTAAAGAAGCAAATGAAATTTGAGTAAATTCTAATTTGCTGAATTGGAAAAATCATCGCTCATTTTGTGATGACCGAGATAATTTTTATGAAATAAGGTTTGGCGTGTAAACATAATTTAATTACTCTTTATACAAGTTTAATAATGCAAAAGTAAATGAAGATAATTTTTTATAAGAAGAGTGTTGTTTGAAGCGATGAATTAGGTTTTAGCTTTAAGTCAATGTTTAATTAGGGACATGTACTTAATAGCTATATGAGAGAATACAAGAAAATGCTTTCTAAAAATACTATTTAGACTGTCGTTGTTAAGACAAAGTGTAAACAGCTAGTGTAAATATTAATAATGCTTAAGATTTTTGTCCTACAGATTTAAAGCTTGCAGTAATACACTATATATACATAGATAAAAAATAAACATTAATTTGGCCGCGTTTTTAGGTAGCGTGCGTACAGGATCAGATTACAAAATGCTCGCTTTTCTATTTTCGGCACTAGAACAAGATGCGTTGAAAAATACAAACTCAACGAATTTTTTTTAATCTAAAATATTTCTCATCAATTATTATTTCAAGTATTAACCTAATTTGTTAATCTCTTTTATTTAAAAAACATCGAAAAAATTATTTCCGTACGAATAAGTGTCAAATGTAAAAAAATTCTACGATGAAATTAAATTTTGAAAAACCAACCGACATCTCATGATACGGCTATCATTAAGCTTGAACGCTTGAAAATCAGGAATGAGTTTAAACAAGTTGTTCGTGATAAAAGTTTTTGAAACAAAATATTTACATAAAGCTATTTTGAAAAAGAGCAAACAAGCTAAAAAAAAGTGATATAGACGGATGCGATGCGATTAGAGCTGTCAGATTAGTTGTTAGTTTTGAGAAGTTTTTAATCAGTTGTTGAAAGCAACGCTCTTCAAATTTCTGTTTATTCGTTTAATATCTCACAAGTTTGTAAACAGTGTTAAACAAAACGCGTTTTGTTTCAATTAGTTTATATAAGAAAAAGAAAAAATGAAATCGAATCGCACACAATCGGGGTAAATCATTGCTATTATTAAGATCCTTTATTGAAACGCTTGCGATCGAAATAAGTTTGATGCATCATTTCATTGAAATGAATCACGCGTTGTTTTAAAAACATTCAACTTAAATGCATTCGCACAGATTTGAGGAAGCGAGTGATACTGATTTAAGCTTAAAAAGAATGTACGCATTTTGCACAAAAGCTTGAAATGAGCCAAGCTTTGCTTCCCGATGAGTACACTGCCGGTGATTACTGCGTGAGCTCAGTGAGCGTGAATTGCACAGTCGTGTGTATCGTGACTTAAGGCGGGCACTTGGCGTTTGTAGAAGCAGCGACAGTTGAATGAAAAGCCGTGAAAACGCGCAGCCAATGAGTGACGGCCGCAAAGGAGTGGAAATGGATTCGAGTAAAAAGCAGACAGCGATCACTGCGAGCGAACAGCGTTTACGGAAGCATTCGATGTCCACTTCTTTCGGGCGAACGATGCGATCGCTGCCGTCGTGCAGCGCGATGGCCGCCGCAAGCATCGCACTATTGCAGCTTTGCTTCTTCACTCTCGGTACGTAATCTTCGAGCGTTTTCCTATGCTGTGCAACGCTCTTTGTTCTCTTCGTTTCGTTCTCTTTTTTTTAAACTTTTTTTCGCCAAAAATTTTATTCGCAGTTTCGGCCGACGATCATTCTTCTCGTGCATTGGTCATCTATCCGCGAACCGATAAACTCATCGCTCCCACGAACACACCGTTCGTGTTGACTTGTGTCGGACACGGCGGCGAACCGAGTTTGTTCAATAGTTTTAAATGGAGAAATTCAAGAGGAGAGGAGGTGAAAAGCAATGAACGCATTCGTATTTCGACTGAAGTCGGTAAAACAATGCTTCTATTCGATGTGCCGTCAAAAAGTGACAGTGGAATTTATGAATGTGAATCTAATTTTCAAAATTCTGAAGAATATAAAGCCAAAATTGAGATCACTTTCTTTCAAAATATCGAATGGGAAAATTGTCCTGTCGTACAATCTTTAATTAAAGGTCGCTTCGATGAAAGTATTCATTGCAAAGTTGCAGCATCGCCTTCGGCACAGTTGAGCTGGAAAAAAGGTAATAAAGACATTGATCAGCAGCGTTATGTGATTGAAAATCATAAACTCAAATTACGCTATACTGCAAGCGAAGAAGACGGCGGTGAGTATCAAGTGAGTGCCTTCGTTCAAGATACCGGCAAATTTGAGTTTCGTACCATAAATGTTAATATTCACACATCACCTAAAATAACCGAGTTGCAAGATCAAGTAGAAGGCACTGAAGGCGAACAACTTGAAGTAATTTGTAAGGCTTCTGGTAATCCACCTCCGATGATTAGTTGGTACGATCCTAAACGGCGAAACTTAAGTAATGTCGGTGGTTATATTGTTGATCGAAACACCGGACAATTAACAATAAGTAAAGTGAATAAAGAAGTGGATAATGGTTACTTTCAATGTGTTGCGGAGAATCCCGCAGGAAGAGATGAGAAGTCATTAAGAGTGAAAATTAAAGAAAAACCAAGAATTGAAGTTTTCACAAATATCACAGTAGATCAAGGTAACAAAGCTATATTCGAATGCAAAGCAACGGGAGTGCCTTTACCAATGCTATATATTCGAAAAGAAAATATGAATTCTAAGGATTACATAATCGAAGACGGTAAACATCAGTTTGAAAACTCTACCGACAATTCAAGAACTACTTTGAAAATGATTGTTAATAATGTCAGACGAAGCGATGGTGGATTATATTTTTGTGCAGCTGAAAACTCAGCTGGAAAAGCTGAGCAAGTGGGCCATTTGCTTGTGCAATTTGCTCCAGATCTGAACAAAACCATTAAAGAAGTTAAAACATGGGCAACGCGTCCTGTAAATTTAACTTGTGTAGTTGAAGCAGTCCCAAACGCAAGTGTTAGCTGGTATTTTGGTAATAGAGATTTAACAGAAGAAAATTTTAATCAATACAGAGTTTACAATGATCCATTAGGACACAATAAACTTTTAGTGCATCCTGATAACACAGTTTACGGAAAATATTGGTGCAGAGCCGAAAATTCTCAGGGAACTACAAGTATTGACATTAAATTGACTCAAGCGTTTATACCAGATGCACCTAATCAGGTAGATTTTAAAAACAGTACACCAAATTCCATTCGTTTTGTAATTCGAGAAGTTTTTGATGGTGGTATGCCAATTCTTGGATTTTACGTGATTTATCAAAAAAAGAACGATCCGTTACCATCTGAACCTGTATATTTTGATACGCCATACACAATTGAAAATATATTATCTGATTTGCAACCAGATACAGAATATGGTTTGAAATTTGCGTTGAGAAACGCTGTTGGTAATAGTGATTATAGTAAAATTTTTTCGCAAAGAACTGCAGTGGAATCTCCTCCAACTCCACCAAAGTTTATCTATGATGAAGATTTCAACAGTCCAGGTGTTGGTGACATTACAAGCAGCTATTCAACAAGATATGATGTTCGATGGTATCCAGCTGAAGATAATGGTCGAGAGGTGGAAAGTTACGAGCTAAAATATTATGAGGTATGTGATATTCAACTTTTTCTTGGAACTTGAACATAACGTGATTTTTTATCAAATTAAACAAATATTCCATTCTAGCGATAAAAATTAAACTAAATAAATTCTCATTTCCTATCCGCTTTTCGTTGATTCTATAGGTTGTGAGCACTGGTATTAACAGTTATCCACAAAGTCAATGGCAGAAAGCAGAACATGCAAATGTGAAACAAACTTTTATAGATGCGAAAGATTCACCCAGCTATAGTTTGACCGATTTAAAACCAGGAACTCATTATCAGATCGAGTTACGTGCTCGCAATGCCATCGGTTTATCGGATGTTTCCTATCTAGTATTTCAAACGAAAGGTGAGTTCAGCAAATCGAGTTGCTAATAATCTATATCCTGTAAACTCAGATTCTTCACTGTTCACAAGCTGTTCGGGATCTGATTCTGCTTTTCGATTTTCACTACTTTCACTTTTGTTATTTTCACTGCTCCAATTCATATCTATTGTTTTTACATATTATATTTGTCCACAATAATCGTGAATGGTTTCTAGAGTCAAACGGTGAACACGTTAAGCAGAGTGGTGCGGTGACACACTTTTCATGGAAATTAAACATCATCATTTGGATCGTAGTATTTATTGTCATCATTTCGTTGATAATAATGGACGTTATATTTTACATACGCTGTCGCGTGGGCCTTTTTTATTTCTTTCGCACTCGTCTCTGCATCAGAGAATCATCGAGTAGCGGTAGTAAAGTGAAGGGCGATGAAACTATCCCGAGGTAAGTGCATATGTCTTTAACATTAGATAAATTCGTGTTTTGATTGTGGCTCTGTAAATACATATACGCTGCATTCCTAATTTTACTGTAGTCGTGCAAAAATGCACTCACAGCGAATAAGTGGCGAGTTGAAGACCGAAGTGGATAATCCTGCTTTTGAGTAAGATGCTTTTTTGAGTCAAATACACGTGAAGCTTTTTTGGCGATTTTGAGCCACTATCACTAACATAAGATTATTTCACGATCGCATGCTTTTCACTACAAATGAAAACTTTTTCTAGTCGCGGCGGTGATCAAATGATGATGAATGATGAACTAACACCAATGATGATCAACGGTTCGCATGGGTGAGCACGAGGGTTTTTCGGGTGTCTGCATGCCTTTATTTTAAACATTCACACTTTTCCTCAATTCATTTGACTTGTTTTTTCTCATTTGCAGAGGTAAAAGAGAAGAAATCGAGAGGAAGCCTGTAGTAGTAATTGGAAAAGATAGCGCTGTATGATAAAAGCGAGGCAAACGAACCCTTTACCTCCTAATTACTTTATCGACACCAAAGACTACTTTTAGCAACAACCATTCCAAAGAAAGGCAGCCATAGAAATTGCATACATTTATTTTATACGGTTATTGATCGTTGGATAAACGAATGGCACTCCTTGCTTTAGAGATTGACACTAGTTCGAAAAATTTCGAAAAAAATGATCTGATCTGAACTCGGTTCATTCATACACTTTGTTCTTTAAAAATCTGGGCTGCCTGAATGAAGCCGTTTATAATTTGATATTTTTTAATGTTATTAATATTATCTTTTCGACTCGTTTTATCGTTATCGTATAGTATGCAAAGCATTTCATTAAAAACCTAAGCAATTTTAAAAATTCATATCCTTTACATAGAAATTCAATAAGGATTGTAAATAACTTTTTTTCCTAGAAACAAATGTTTTGTCTGACTTTTGAAGGTTAAAATGATGCGTGATTAAAAAATTACGTAAAGTGGTCCAGATTTTTACCGAACAAAAGTGTTGATTTTAGAATACTTTCTCTCTGTGATGCTTCAATTGTAAATATTATTATAATTTTTATTCTCTGAGAAGAAAAACGTGTTGTGTTCACCTGTCTTCCCCAATGTCAAAGCTCCATTGTAAGTAATAATTTCGTTGCATTTCAATCGTTATGAACAATAATAAAAAAGAACTTCAACTCCATTATGTTTTACGAAGTGATTGTGTTTCTATTTTTCAAAAACAGACCATCTTTTCTCTTCGTTTTTAATATTATAATTGTATTAAACAATGGAAAAAGTCAGTCAATTCGCTCAGTAACAAAACAATTAAAAACTCGTCTAATTTTACAAAAAGCGAGAGAGAAAAGGCACTGAAAAACAAAATTATCGTTTCATTGTTTCTTTGTTATTCGTCATTCAATATTTTATTAACATTCGATTTCGTCCGACTTCGATTTGGTCCTATAAGGCGGTCGTTTTACACGTAGGCGAGGCGATTTACGCTGTCGATGCAGTCCTACAATGAAAGAATGAAGAAAAACGGAATTAATTAAAATTAATTATTTAGCTAATTTGAAACTAATTAGTTATAATCTCATTGTATTCTCTCATTAGTTTTAAGCAATTAGCTGTTTTCTCTCTAATAATCTTTATACTCTGTCCATTCATTCGTATACCTCTTTTCTGTTCTCTCTTATGTTGATAACTTCTATTAGAATCTTCCTCGTCATCACTTGACAAGCCTATTTTGATATTAGTGCCTTGCGAAGAAATTAATGAAGAGTGTGACATCTTTTCTGAAATAGTTGATTGAGTCCAAGAAGGTCGACGACTTCTGTCTCTGGATAGTACGTTGAATACGGGCACCACTCGCGGTTCATTTACTGGTGTCACCGAGCTTGAACTCTCTTCTTCTGTGCTCGTCGTTGAAGAAGAAGAACTACTGTTATTGGCATTGTCTGTGCCCCCTCCTCCGAGAGTAAAACAAATACCTTGTCGCTGCTCATTCGGTCTCGGAGGAGATTTAGTAAATTGTCTAATTCCTGGATCTGTCGGTGTGTCAGCTTCGCTTGTATGCGACTTACAATATTCGTCTTCGTCTTCGTCATAGTACAGTGGACCTGAGTGCTTCAAATGATTATATCGACGCCCATATTCGTATGCTCGCATGAGTTCGTCTTGATTCGAAGAACCCGATGTCAGACTGTGACTGTTGATACCGCCGTAAACATATGGATGCTGATCTCTAGACTCTAAGCACATTTTATAATCTCTTGACGTAGTCGGCGCCCCATCCATACTTCCTTTGTACATATAAGCAGGTTCACCTATAGTGACACTAAAAGTTTTGAACTCTTCTTCAGTGGTCGCATCCTCATCCCCCGTCAGTCGAAATGTCGCGTAAGGAGTTATTTCATCATATTCATTTTGAATTTCTTTTTCGATCTCTTCCAATTGCTTTGTCGGTATGTGAACCGTAGGCAATTTGCCTCTGACAGGCGAATGTGTGAGAGCAGAATCTTTGGCTGATGTACGAAGTGGCTGTAACTTTGCAATAGGTTTTCTTTGCGTTGGCTTCTCAGATATCGATTGAACGCTAGCAAGCAATTGACTTTTAGATGCAACACCGCTACTAGAGTCACTACGAACTGGTCCTCTTCGTTCTGAACTGTCATCTGTTTGCGAACTCGGTGCGCAACTTGCGCTACTCTGCCGCCGGTATTTGCCTGATCTGTTTTTGCTCAACTTTGTCGACTTTTTGCGATAAACAAAAAGACAAATAACTGCAATAAAGCCAGAGATTAGAACAATCAATGATGATGCGAGTGACACTAATGTGGTTGTATCAATCACAAGACCTCGTTGATCTCCAGAGCCTTGGAGGTAAGTGTCGGCTTCATCGAAGCCTACTTTCACTTCATATTCTGCCATCGTCGAAGGCGCACCTTTTGTGTGGGCAGTAATGCGAATTGAATACAATGTTTTTGGCTTCACGTTAGAAATCACAACAGGTGCACTCTTTTCGGAATATGCCTGAGTTGAAACAGTCCTCCAGGTGTGATAGTTGGAAGACCGGTATTCGATCACAAGTTTTGTTATCGGGCAGCCCAACGATTGGTCCCAAGCGTTGCTATAAACCAGAATTGACGAATCGTTCACAACTTTTAAAATTTCCTCTTTCTTCGGTGCAACAGGAGCTAAAAAATTGTTTTGGAAATTTTGTGATAATTACTACGAGAAGTGCGAATTCTATACCCGATCCTTGAGTGCGGAAAGTGACTGTGTCACTCTTAATGCCAGTTTGTAGTTCAGTGACGTATAGTTGATAAGGTGTGCCACACAGAAGATTGTCTAATATCACTGAATGATTAACATCCATCACTTTAAAAATAGGTTTTATCTGCCATTCGTGAATATCGGAACCTGAAACGCGATAGTAAAGCTCGTAATCTATAAGAAAATGTCATCTGTGTAAGTAAATTATCGTCTTGAACTAAAATTTTCGAACCTTTCACAATCGATTGATTATCACCGAGTTCATTGCTGAAAAATATTTGACAAGAGGAAAAGCTTGTCGACACTATTTTCACTTCTATTCGACTATTCGCTGCAAAAGCTGTGCACATTTGTTTTACGATCAGTCATTTGAAACAATTAGATTTAAGAAACTTACAACTTTCTGCAAGAAAATTCAACGAAATCCAATTACTTTAGGCTTAAAATTAACTTGAATATTACCTTTAATTAAGTAGTACATAACTGAATCGCTTCCAAATTGATTAACTGCTGTACAAGTGTAGTTTGTTGGCTCATCTGGCATCGTATCCAGCAATAAACTACCATCAGGCTCAATTGTTGTCACTTTTTCTCTGTAATTTTTTGACAGTAAAATGTGGATCACTTCTTTGTTTATTTACTACAAACCCGTTCTTAAACCAAGTCTTTTCAATCGGTTCCGTTCCAACGCAATGGCAACCAATCACAATCGGAGAACTTTCTCCTGGACTTACCATTACAGTTTCGTTCCATTCAATTATTTGAGCAGCGACTGCAATCAAGTCTGTCAGCTTTTTACTGCTGTAGGAGCAACTCAAGCGTACCATTTTTAGAAGGAATCGCAGAAACTATTGAACTTGGTTGTCCTTCTCCTACTCTAGTTGATGCAGTTACCCATACTTCGTATGGTGTATGTTCGCGAAGACCAGTAAGTTTATATTGCGGTGCCGGATCAAGCCATCGGTACCGCGTTGAGAATAAATTGTTACGACTTTTTGGCACACTCACCGAAGTTTTTGTACGATTGTTATTAAGCTCTTTCCAGTAAACAGTGTATTTTGTTATAATTCCATTCTTGAATAAAGGATCTTTCCAGGTAACAATTACACTATCGGAAGACACAACAATGGCTTTAATTTGTGAGGGAGAAGCTGGAACTGAAAACAGGAAATAATTTTTTACTTCGATCTTTAAAAAGTAAAAAAAGTAAATACCGTCTTCAGCTGTACGGCAGTATACAGGCTTAGATGAAACTCCATTTCCTTTGCGCGTAAAGGGCACCACTTCTATACTATAATTAGTATATTTCAGCAGATTTGCGAGCTTCACGTCGTGAACAACCTCCACAACTCTCTCGCGGACTTGTGATATGTCAGCTTTCAGTCAATTAAATATTTTAAACTTCAATATTAAATAATTTATAAATAAAACGTTTACCTCCGAGCGGGCGAAAAACGACTCTAAATCCTTGCAAAATACCACGTATTGATTCTGGTGGAAGTTCATTCCAAACTACAGCTACTTCTTGAGAGTTAATCGTTGTGCACTGTACGTAACTGGGACCGGCGTCAGGTACTAAAAAAAAATTTATCACCTTTTTTGAGACTATTTTTTTCATAATTACCATCTTCCAAAGTTGTAACCGTAAGTTCATCTGATCTTGGTCCTGCACCCATCGAATTGTACGCTTGAATCAAAATATTATATGATGTAAATGGAATAAGACCGGTGATGACCACTTCATTCGTTTCTTGGCCTTCAACGGTTTCCAGCGTTTTATATAAGTACTGATCTGAAGTTTCACTTATTTTATATCCAATATAGTATCCTTTAAGTTTGCCATTCCATAAAGCTGGTTCTGGATGCTTATATTAAAAGTACTATTAAATCTATCTTAACTTCAAACAATTAAATACCTTCCAAAAAATTTTTATCGATCTTGAATCTAAAGCTTCTGCTTTGATTTCAAGAGGAGGACCCTCAGGAGCTAAAAGAAATTCATAAGAGAAACATCAACCTGATCGCCTCATTTTACCTTCTTCATCGGTTGTGAACTCGATATGCTCACTCTGATCACTTACGCCTACTTCATTTTCAGCTTTAGCAGTGCACAAAAATTTTGTCGCCGGCCGAAGACCTCTTATGATCGCATTGGTTCCGTCATTAATTGAAATTGTGTCAATGCTTACATTGATATGTCCAAATGGAAGTTTCTTTGCTATTAAAGAAATTGGTGATGAGCTTTTATTGAAGTGCTTCTTTGGTTTACTTAAGAAATCTTTGGGATGACAAGTAATCCAGTACTTAGTTATCGGCGAATTGCCATTAAACGAAGGATGCCAAGAAAGTTTAGCGATTCTGCTTCGATGCTCGATCAATTTCAACTGTTTTGGAGGCTCGGGAGGCTCTTGAACTATCAACCTTATATTCATTTCTCCTTTTCCGTAAACATTTGACACAAAACAAGTATATAAAGCTGAATCTCTTCTCTGAGCCGTTTCAACTGTTAAAATCGAAATCAAACGTTTTTCATCCGTTTCATCATTTCTCTCAAATCTTCCGTCATCCACAACGTTCAGCGGTTGCTTATCGATTTGCCAATCAATTGTCATCGGATTGTCACCAATTGCTTCACATTTTAATTTGATTTTCTCTCCCGCTCGCACAGTTTCACTTTGAAACGTGTTTGTAAATCTCGGTGGAGCTTGAGAATAAAAAATGATTTATTGTCGCGACAAGGCGATCAATTTCACTTTTCTTTCTGTCATACCATGCACATGCAATGTGACCACTTTGCTCAAACCGGGTCCGATGCCGTTATTGGTTTGGCACAGGTAATAACCGGCATCGCTATTCTCAACTGATTTGACCAGCAGTGATCCGTTGGCGTAAACTTCGAAGTGAGGGCCACTAGCGATTGGAATGAAATGTCGAGGAACAATTGCTTCAAAAGTAATTACGGTTGAGTGTGCATTAGGCAAATTAAAAGAACTTACAGGAACCTCGCTCCCACGTGGTTATTGGCGGCGGAAATCCTTCTGCGAGGCAATCGATCATCACACTGCTTCCAGCAACAACAGCAGCATCCGAAGGTTCTACTTTCCAATAAGGAGCCACTATGAAAACATTGTCGCGTTATCTCTCTTTTTTCTGCAAACGACACACTCGATTGTTACCGTCGACAAGCAAAGTAGCCGAGTGTGAAACAGAAGCCACATCGTTGCTCACAATGCAAGTGTAATTTCCGTTGTGTCGTGTCGAGACCCGCTGAAAGGACAAATCACTAGAAAACTCATCAGTCCTGATACCCAAATTATAGGTCGTCGGGTCTATAGGTTCACCATTTTTCAACCATTTTATTGCGAACGGAGGATCGCCTTGGATCACAGTGCAAACAAGTCGTGCGCGCATCCCTTGTCTTATATGCTTCGGAAAGGAGAATGGATCAATCATTGGTCCCACTGTCAAAGAAACAATAAGCAGATTGCATTTTCACAGCGATCATCAATCACACACTCCATGACTCCATTTCATTCAACCACACATTGTATTAGATTAGTGCACATGTAATAAAACCGCTGCATATCGATAAAAGTGTAAGGCAAAATTAACGTGTGCAGGTATTTCGATGCCTCGCACTCGATTACTGCGGTCATTAATTTGCGGCTTTGCGACCTTTATTCAATAAACGAATTCGGGAGATGTGACCAAAGAATGCTACAGAGATGCGATTGATAACAACACTGCAATTAAGAGCATAGCGAAAGTGAATTGAGAAAGAAGACACTAAAAGCGATCTGCTTGGCAAGATCTTTGCCTTTAGCTGTGCTAACCATACACCGCTTGCTTGTAACAAATTATGTTCGAACATTTCAAAAAGGCATTATCGTCATTTTGAACACATATTCGATCTGCGTCAAAAAACTTCTTCCACTCAACGTACCCATCACAGAAACTTTAACGGTTCCTGAAGCTGTGTGTCCTTTATTTGTCGCCAAGCAAGTGTACGTGCCATCATCATCTTGCTTTTGCACTTCGCTAATTACGAGCGTGCCATTTGGAAACACATCTTGACGTCTGTTCACCGGCAAACGCTTCGAGTCTGACAAATCATTTCACTAAAATGCATAGTGTGGAGGCAAAGACGGAACAAACCTTTAAGCCATGACAAGTGCTCAATTGGATAGCCAGAGTAAGGGCAGCGGACGACTAGCGCGCGGCCAGCGACAGCTTTCACATCGGGCATCGGACGGATAAACGGTTTTCCGTAAACATTCAACCGCTTCGAATGCACAATAGAACCTATACCGTTATTTGCTTCGCATTCGTACAATCCTCCGTCTTCAACTCTTACTGCTGATATATTCAAAAAGCTGACAACGACACTATTCGTTTCTTCGCGAACGAAATCTGCTAAAGTAAATCCAAAGCGGCTGCTCTCGTCTGAGCTAATAGGTATTCCATCTAACTTCCATTTAATTTGAGGAACAGGGTTTCCACTCGCAGAGCATTTTAATGACACTGGATTATTGCTTTCCACAGTCATTTCAGGAAAAACATCGTAAAATGATGGAATTGTGTCTTCGAGGGAATAGAAAAGTGAGAGTGAATCGCCTTAATGGATGCAAGAATAAAAGGGAAGCAAGAGAGAAGCGCATTCATACCTCCTAAATTTAGTTGAGCAACACTTTGAGCGCTTTCAAAATCATTGCTTACGAAGCATTGATAGAGTCCGCCGTCTTCTAAACTCACGCTTCCGATTCTGAGTACAGTTAAATTCGCCTCTGTAAATAATCGCGAATCGCTGAAAAAGTTGAGCGCTTTGCCGTCTTTGTACCAAAGAATCGAATTGACAGGATTTCCTGATATGTTGCAAAGAAAACTTGCGCTTTGACCGACTTTCACAATTATCACTGATGGCTCGACAATCACACGTAATGATGCTAAGGATTGCGAATGCGAAAAAATCATCTTATTGAGAATCCATTTCTTTTATGCTTCGATTGCAATGTGAACTCTTTTTGCTCACCTGTCACTGTAATCGTTGTTTCGACACGCTCTTCACCAGCCGAATTGCGCACCACACACAAATATTTGCCTGAATCATAAATATTCACGCGTCTAAGAATGAGCGATCCACTCAGTTGCGAGGCTCTCGACGCGTCCAATTGAGCAAATGATGTATTGTGAACACGATACCAAATGTATTGAGGAATCGGATAACCCTGAGCGGCACACGGTACTTCAACAGAGGCATCTGATTTAATTACGATCGGAGGAGGACTGTGTGTGACCCTCGGAGGAACGGTTCCACTGGAATCTATATGAATGTATTTTGAATGAATAAATGAATAAATTACGAAAACGAATAAAAGATTAACTGTGGCATGGAAACGATGCATAATGTATCATCCATTTATGAGCGAAGTCGCACAGAGAAAACATTCTCGAAGCGTTACACGATCAATTCGAGTACATTTTCACCGCGCTCACTAACCGTGCAAAGATGCAAATGCAAAACTTAATCAGTGAAAAGGTTTGCGTGTTGCAATGAATTCAACAGGATTTCAGGGTGATTAAAAGTGTCTCCATTAAATTAAGTTCAATGCGTTTAACATTCACAATGCAGCAAAAACAACTCGCGTAGAATAAAGATGCTTTCTCGCTCTCTCACAATCTACGCCGAATTTGGTGGCATTCTGTAAATGGGGATTTACTTTATCAATTGAGAGCGAAATGAGGAGAAGCGGAATGCGGGAATGAAAAAGAGAATGCTGAGAACACGCAGATGAAAGGCAGAGCGGAAGAGAAGAGAGAACAAAAGCTCACCTGTAACTATAAGACGACCAGAAACGGACACTCGCGTTTCTTTCGTCAGTTTGTGCGTCATTTGGCAGCGATAGCTTGGAGAGCTGTCTTCTTGTGTAGCATTTCTAATATGCAATTCTCCGCTGGCGAATACCGAGTATCGACCTCCTGTGAAAATTATCGCCGGATTTTCGATTTTTTTCTTTGTTTTTTCTCGAATGTTTTTTCGTTACAATGCAAGATAAGTACGAAAGTAAGGATGCGGAGAGAGAGGAGAAAACGATGGATGCGAAAGTGATGCTCGAAACAAAAGAAAAACATATAATATTATAGCGAAAAAAGCAGAGAAAAGAGAAGAGAACAAGTGAACGAAAGTATCTCGTTGCATGCATAGAATTTTCTGCATCATTATTTTTTAGCGTGAATTATGAATTTTCATCGCTCACTACGTTTAAGATATACATAGACGCGTACCGATAGCGAACAATTTTGCTCTGAGATGAGTCGAAAAGCAGAGAAAATTGCAAAGTTTCTTTCTCGCTCCTACCGTCAGTTAAGCTACAATTTGAAATGAAAATCAATTTTTGTACATTTTTGCAGAAGCATCCAAACGTTAAATTGTTCGCATTTCTTTTACTTTCTTTTCGAATCTTTGCTATTTTAGCTATTTTATGCACCTGAAATTCAGTTAACTTTTCTTCAACCAAGCTTGTGCAAATTTTGATTTCTAAAGCTGTAATATTTCGAACGTAAAAAAAGTTAAGCGAAACCTCACTGCAAAATTTTAGCTTTTTTGCGTCTGCATTAGTACTCTCTTGCATTCAGTTCGCTTTTGTTTTCGAAAAATGAATCGGATGAAGAAAGAGGAAAAAATGAATTCATTTGTTTTAAGCGCAAAACAAAAATGAAAATAATTCGCTCTCTCCTCAATCATTTTGTCACTCAATAAATTTACACTTTAATGGAAAACGATAGATAATTTAGTTTTGTGCAAGAGCGCAGAATTTATAATTTGATGCATTCGCGCTTCTGTATTATTTTTCGACCGAAATCGGTACAATAGCGAGCAAACTTTTCGCTTCGAACGTAGCACAGAGCGAGTAGAACTTTTTTCATTGTTAATTTTTAAAAAATTTAATTGAAAATCGATCGAAAATAGAAAGCACCCGTTTCGCTATTCGAAAAATGTCTACCTTTGCTTGTCTTTTATAGGGAATAGAAATAACGATCGTTGACAGAGAAAATTGTTTGAATGAAATGAATGAATAAGTGAAAAAGGTAAATAAAAGGATGAATTAAAACATGAACAAAAATAAATGATGATTGAGAAGAGAAGATTGAATGAAGATACCTTCGGAAGCAGTAGACTTTATTGTACGAGTCTCGTCTTTTAACCAAGAGGTAACGAATAAATAATCTTTCAAAAAACTCGGTATATGACAGCGTAATACTGCCGTGTTGCCAACCAGTACAAATTCGTCGTATACTTGAATCTCATAAAATTGATTAATTACTGCAATTAAAAAGAGAGCGAGAAGAGAGTTAGTCGACAAAAAGTTTTCACGAAGCGCGAGAAACAAAATTTATTCATAGCTAACTTTGTACTTTATATCTTTAACAAGTTTTAATTTTTCTCATAAAAAATGTATTTTGTGCGTGCGTATTGATTAAAGCACTGCAGCTTTAAGGTATAATCTTGTGCTTAAACGCGAACGATAATGGATACCGTTTTGAAAAATTATAAATGCAGCGGATTTGAGTAAAATATTGCACTCGATTTGAGTAAATTGTTTTCATTGCTTAATTTTAAACGATCGCGTTATTTTTCACGAAACAAGAAGGAGTGGGCTAGAAGGAGGTAAAGTAAGGAGGATTAGATGAAATGAGTTGGGAGAAAGTTTTGATACGGTTGCATTAAATAATGTTTGCGGTGTTTTTCAGTGAAACAAACGAAAGGAAGTGAGCGAATTTCGGTTAGAGTAGCGTAGAAAATGAATGGATGGGGTTGCTGTTGTGAATAGTTGTTGAAAAATGCTCGTTTCTTACCTCCAGTCACACGAATATCACGACTGAGTATCGTACCGACTGTGTTCGATGCTTCGCAGTTGTAAACAGAAGCGTGAACATCTTGTCGATATTGCTCTGGTTTCATCGGCTTCAACACAAGCGTACCATTTGCAAGCGTTTCACGCAAATTTGGCACATTAGTGGCCTGTATATATGGTGTGTGGTCGATGTTGTTGTCGTGCATACGCCGAAAGTGCAACAATCGAATTGAAGAGAAAAGGAGTAATGAAAGAAGAAGCAGAAGAGAGATGCGAAAAAGAAAAGAGAGCATAAAATTGAAACAGACGCTATTTTCTCTTAATTAATGACTTACAAGATTATTGATGTCACGTCTTAATTTCCAACTTATTTTGGGCGATGGATTTCCTATAGCTTTGCAGTCGATCGAAACGCCGGTTGAGTTTAGAAAATCGACTCGATTCGGAGGTTCGATGATGAACACTGGTCGCTTCACTTCGCTCTCTGTGCCATCAGCAATGGAAAGAGAGAAAGAAAGCGAGTGAGAAACACTGAAAATTATCAGTAAAAGCAGCGCGAAGTTTGCTTAAAATTGAATGCAACGGGAAAAAATCATAATTCAAAATTAGATTTGAATGTAATTGCATTTAATTCGGTGAGAAGATGAAAAAATAGGAAGCGCTAAGCGCTTGCCGCTTTTTTCGCTTCCAGTTACGAGTGGAAAGAAGAGCAAATCGAAATGCATTTCGAGTAGTATTAGAAGTAGAAAGTAGCAATGCTTTATGTACGTCGAGAGAGAGAGAGAGAGAGAGAGAGAGAGAGAGAGAGAGAGAGAGAACCCAACTTTGAAGCAAATACTTCCAACATAAGAGACCAAAAGCGTGGAGCGGAATTTGTAGAGCTTTTAGTTTCGCCAATTTTTTCGCTTATTTAAAGATTGACGTTCACTATGAAGGTAGAGAGGAGAGAGCTGCAGTCATCGTTAAAAAGCAAAGATTTGCGAGGGAAGTTTTCGTAAGATGAAAAAGCAAAGAAGCATCAATTTCTGCTACTATGAAAGTCGATAAAAACGATTTTCACTGTCCATTTGCTCAGTCTGCTTCTACTCGTAGTTCACTACTCACTCCCGTTTGTAATACTTTTGCAAACTTTTGCTCTTCTCCTCTCGTGTGCTTCGTGTGAATATTATGTTTACGGACAGCGAAAAAAGCGTCATATTACGGCTACACTACAATCATTG
Source organism: Dinothrombium tinctorium (assembly GCA_003675995.1). NCBI lineage: Eukaryota > Metazoa > Arthropoda > Arachnida > Trombidiformes > Trombidiidae > Dinothrombium > Dinothrombium tinctorium. The sequence continues at coordinate 52,871 of NCKU01000062.1, read as the reverse complement.
AAATTGTCGTTTTGCTTTGCTTTATTCATTTACACACCACAGTATACAGCAAAGTTTGATATCAGTGTGTACTCGCTCGGTGTGTGTTCGAGCCATGAATCGGTGTTATATGTCGTTGTTCGCTCCTCGCAAAGCAAACTCATGGTTTGAAAACAAGCGATCGTTTATTGTGTGAACACCAGCTGAGTGTTTACTGCTTCTTTACTGCTTACTTACTTACTCTTTGCTGCAAAAACCTCAATTTTATCACTTTCTACATGCATTCGCCTTCTCGCTCTGTGCGCTCTCAGTGCTCTCTCTCTCACTCTCACTTTTCTCTCGCGTTCTTCACTCGCTCCGTGTTTGCTGTCAAAACACGAATCTTTAATTTAGCGTTTGAAATTGAAAGATGATGTTAAACCTTAAAGCGAAAATCATTTACTCCGATCACACAGTTTACTTTTTTCATACTCTGGCTCTATCCTGCATCTCTCTGACCTCTGCTTCGCTCCTTCATCTTCTACATCCTATTCTTCGCTCTGTTTGATCTTTTAATGGCTGCTTTCAATTTTTGCAAAAAAAAAACAATTGCAAAAAAGCGATCGAAAGAGGAGAAAGAAATAGAAGAGAAATCGATTTCTGGTCCACAACTAACATATAAATGCATTTCACATTCCAAATGAACTTTTCTTTGATTTAGCAATTTAGATGAAACAATGAAAAAGAAATAGTTTCGCACTTTTTCTACCATCTTCGCGAAGATTTAAATTTAAAAAGCGAAACTTGAGAAGAAAACAATTAGCTAAAAAACAGCGGATATTTATAGATCTGTTAGTTATATAAGAAAAAAAGAAAAGTTTACATTTGTTCTTTGTTATTGTTTGTTGGTTTTAAAGAATTTCGAGTGAGAAAGAGCGAAAGAGAGGAGAGAGAGAAGAAACATTTGGCGACGACAAATGGCTTTTCTAAAAATAGACGACAAAAAGCGAGCGAAAAAGCGAAGACAAACAATTGGTCGTGTAAAGCGAATTTAGATCGAAAAACGAGAGAAAAAATTAATTTAAAGTTTGTCGGACACAAACATGAAGAGTGAGAGTGTGTGTGTGTTCAAGAGAAGCAAACTTAATAAGCCGCCATCAATCGCCATATTGCGAACACTATTATCAAACGATCATCGTTTTTCGGCAATAATGGCACACTTGTTCGTTCTGCATTGTTATTTACGATTTTTCACTTACTGTAACAAACTTAAAGCGTAAACTTTAAAACTATGGTTTCAATTTTTTTTGTCGCCAAGAGTGCTAATAAAGAAGACTGAGCATGTAGTCGCTTTTCTTCTTTTCTCCAAAACTGTACTCGATGAAAAATGGAGCAAAGGATGATTATTGAACGATGAGATAAAACACATCATCATCGTATAGTAAATATGTGTGTGTGTGGAAAAGAGCTTTTGGGTTTATTGCTCGTTAGCTTCCAATGCTGCTTCTTCTTATGCAACGGTCAGTGACACTTGAGTCGCAATTGACTGATCTGACGGTATTTCGCGCATTCACAAAAGTTTGGCACTAAATTTCGAAAAGTTTGCATCGTTTCAATAATTTTCAATGTATATTTTAATATTCTCAAACTCAAATATCATTTTTCTTCTTTCTAACTTTGCATTTTCACTTTTCATTTCACGAATTTTGAATTTCGCTTTCCTTTTCGGCTCGATTTCGAATTTAATGAGTTTAATGAAGGCGAAAAGCAAACAAAAATTTTTAATAGCGAAGAGAGAATGAGAGAGAAGAAGCGAGAGAGAAAGAGAGAAATGGAGAGAGCGAAAAATTAAGCGTGAAAATATGAGAGAAGTATTTGAACTATGCTCGAAAAGCAAGTGTAATTACTTTCTGTTGAGCGTAGAACATTTCGTACGATTTTCACGATTCACGAAATAAACACATCACGTATGACTTAATTAGATTTTTTGCTCGACAACAATGATCGACGCTTCGTTTGGCTCGCTCTTCTCACCGACTTTTTTCGCCTTTTCTGCTCATCATTTCACGTTGTTATATATGGTGCGCACATAGCCACATAAAAAGTGAATTTATTAACAACAAAGCGAGCGCAGGTTTTTTATCATTCGTCGAGAGCAGATAAAATAAGAAACATTTGCTGTTTGCGAATTGTGCGCAAACTTTGTTAATCAAATTAATCGAAATAGAATTTCGTTTGAAAATTTTTAGAGCAACTGGCAACGTTCAATGCTAATTTATATGCGATGCGTATTGCGAGCAAAAAGCTTTCAATGAACATTAATCAACTAATTATTGCCGTTGTATAATTCAATTACAAACAAAATTCGACATATGCGTGCATTTTGACTTTTTTCTAACGTTTCGCATCTTCTTTCATCTCTGTTTGCATCGCTCACTAAAATCCGAAATAAACCAGTGATCGAATTGAGTAATGAAATGACAAACGTAATACGCAGTGTTTGTGTAAAACAAGGCTTGTGATTGAATGCAACACTACTTCAAATCATTTGCTTTTTGCGTTGAAAGCATACAAAAAGCTTTGCAGATATTTGCTTCTTTTGCAAATCCATCTGCAAAAAGAAGCGAAAAATTCGCTCGCTCTCTCTCTCTCTTCTCGTTTTGCGCTTCACTATCAAAGTGGATAAATATAGTACGTATTCAGCATTTTCGCCTTAGTTGAATTTCCGCTGCTAAACTCTTTCTCAGGCGAAAAGAAGAGGAAGAATTTCTCAGTGAAATTTATATGCAATCGTCGAAAATATTACTCGAATATTTTTCAATTTGTTTTTCGCCTCAAACCGAATTGTTTCGCTTTTGTTTCCAGAAACATTTTTCCAACCAAATATTATTTTATGAATTTAAATTTAATGTTTTTCTTTTGTCCTAGAATGCAAATACCCTTTGTTATACATCAGCTTTTCATTCTGCTTCAAAGCAACGTAAATAAAGCATATATCTAAAGCTTAATCTATATTCACGATAGATTACATTTAATATTGTAATTTAAAATGTGCTTTAGTGTTCATTGTTACAGAATGCTTTCATAACTATTTTCAAAATTAAAAGAAAAAATTTTCAAAAGTGCTTTAAAAACTTTCGTTTCGCTTCGGGTTAAATTTTAAAAGTTTTAATTAGCGATTTCATCGATAAATTTTAAAAAATTTTCATTTCGCTCATTTCAGTTCCAAATTAAATTAACTGTCAACTGCATCCATAGCAATTCAAAGTTTAATTGAGCACCATGAATTTTGTTTTCGCAAAGTTTTAGTTCATTTTGAAAGTGCTCAACGCGGCGATTTCTTGAATAAAAATTTTACTAATTTGAGCGTTTTGAAATGAATCATTTTCGCCTATCAAGTGACAAGTCGAATGTACACAAATGCACAACAAATATCATTTAAATCTAATAATGCATTCAAACCGCACGATTTAAAAAATATTTGCGAGAGAGAGTGAGAGAGAGAGAGATAGAAAGAGAGAACGAAAGTAATTGAGTGAGAGTGAATTATGCTAAATTTTTAATGAAGTCAATATTATGCATAAAAACGCACATTTTAGACAAATAAAGAAAAAGGCACGAATTAAATTACGAGAGCAGAGATAAACAGTTTTTAATTTTGTATGCTCCGTTTAAATCAATTGATTCTTTCACTTATTCAAAGTGAAATTAATGAAGTAATTTTTTGGCGAGAAAAGAAGCAAACAAAATTTTATCGATCGAAAGATGTAAAAAGAAAGTAATAATTGCAAGAAAAAGAAGTATGAGCACAAAAAACAAAAGTTTATATAAAACATGGGGCAATGAACGCGAGTAAATGCCATCGCTCGTGTAATAGCATCGCATTATTTTGGATTGTGATCACAAGCGGGGAGTGAGAGAGAGCAAGAGAGAGAGAATGAGTGAGTAAGCCTAGCGAGAAAATATAAGCGTAGTAAACGATGTTTATTTTTCGCCGGATCTCAACAAACTTTTAGCCAAAATACATAAATTTCAGTGCTTAATGCTGTAAATGAACACTTACACTTTCATCTCTTTTCGACAAACCGTCGAATGTAGATTAAACGCTAATAGTTTCACTTTAATTTATGGCAGTGATAAGTTTTTAAACAGCGAGCAGAGAGCATCAAGAAGGAGATGAAGAAGAGGAAAAAATCAATGTGCCATCCCAAAAAATAACGATTTTCACACTTTTTCCACTCGATTCAATCGCTCTGACATTTTTACTGTCGAAAAATTCTGCTGAGATTTAAATATTTCATTTTCTGTTTTTTCCTCTTTCACTTCTCGCTTTGCTTTGCTTCGCTTTACTATCAGTGCAAATATCTTTTCAAAATCGTTATTCGGCAGCAACAAAAATTGAAGACGAAGAAAGTTTTGAAATTTAATTTTTTACTAAAAAACTTTTTTCAAATAATAGTTAACAATAGCATTCGCATTCTTTTTACGCCAGTTTATAGCGTATAAACTCGAGAGCTTTTCATGAATCTATTTAACGTTCTGGTAATATTGCACTAGTTCGCCACACATCGTTTAGCTTGTCTTCGTTGTAGTCGCAGTCGGCTTCGGCGGGAGAGTTACTGATCTCTGCAAAAGCATTGTGTGTGTGTGTGTGCAACACGCATAGAAATTCGCCGCATTTTTGCTTTTGTCGCTCGAAAGCGAAGCAGCAATATTCAATTATTTGTTCGAATTTGGCGAACGCGAATAGATTCAAATGACTTCGCACGATATGTGCATGTGATAGACGACGAGATGCATTTTTTGCGAATGAATAGAATATTCGGTAAAAGGAGCGAAGGCAAAGAGGATGTATTCAGAAACTTTTTTTTCCAATTCTTTTCGTAATCTTTATTTGTACAAAAGTCGCCTTTCTGTCTCTCTCCCTCTCTTCGGTAATAATACTTAAACTTATACAAAGTAATGTCAAATTGTGATAAATTGATGAGTAGAGAAAACAAATTAATGGCAAATACGCTTTTTACAAAATGGTTTTAATGACTTGCACTGTCTTTCTGAAAGCGAAAAAAAATTAGTCGAAATGTAGTTTAGGTTCGATCGATCGATAAATATTTGCGTCAAGTTCAAAAAATAAGAAGAAATCCTTTTCAACAGCAATCGTTTTTGATGTTTGATTCACTAAAGTGCAGCGGCGGTTCTAAACTATTTGACCGTTTTTCACTCCATTTTCTTGGAATTAAAGTTGAATTTCGAGGAAGACAGAGCGATAGAAGTATAGAAATAGACGAAAATTTAATGCTCGAAGCAAGAGATATTTTACGAGGAGAGAAAAAAGTAAAAAGCATTTGTTGCCAAAATTTTTTATGAATATGGCACACTGTTATACTCACTAGCTAAAACACATCTATATATCAGTATACGAGCAAAATGTCTGCCTAATCGTTTTGCTTTCTCTTTGTTTCACGACACGAAAATTTCATATAATATCCGAGAGAGAATAGAAGAGAACAGCGAATGAAAAATTAGAGAAAAACCATTTCTTTAATAGATTCATGATAAACGACGGTTAAGCCTTTCGATGAAAATATTGCATTTACGGTAATTGCGAAGCAAACGAATGATCGAAAATTCACTTTCGGTGATTGCATTCAATTTTCAAGATAAATACAGTTGCACATATGTATTGCCTCTGTTACTTTCTCCTGTTTTTTTCTCCTTTCTTCGAGTATAAAGTATCAATAATTATATCGATAATTAATCTTTATTTATTGAGCACAATTGCGCTCAAATTGCGAGTTCAACTTGCGAATCTGTCTTAATTTATAGCGATTGTGTGCGATCGATGGATGCAAAATAACTTAGAAGCTATCGTCGAGCGAGCATTGCACATTCAAGCAAATTGCTCGAGCAAAAACAAGTGTGTATGCTGTGCGCTGTGTTTGCGTTGTTAGTTGATTTTGATTGCGAGCAAATTCTCAAACGAATCTCAAATGAATTTTGTGCTGTTGCACAAAATGTTACATCAACAAACTATGAATTAGAGCGAAGAGCTTGAAATGTGAGCCAAAATTAGGTACAATCGAATTAATTTACGGTGTACACGAATTTGCGTTTACCATTTCGTCTCTGTTTTCTGTCCGTGCGAATAATATGGCAAATTAAAGCGTTCATTGATTCGTGAAAAAACGCGACTAAAAGAGAAGATAGAAAGAGATTTCACGACGAAAATTGGGAAGCGAATAGAAGACGTATTTACGATTATATAGACAGACTTTTTCAATCTCATTACTGCAAACGACTGCGTCTAGAATACTGAACTCTTTTATCATTTTTTTTGTGCTTTTTTTTAGAAAACGCCTCTGAATTTTCTGCACAATTATCGCTCGTTCATTGAGCTTCGCGCCATAAACAAAACTCACCACAAAAATATTTAATCGCAATTTACACTTTGCATTTTGTGTGTAGACTCTGAAAGAAAGTGAGATCAGCAGCGAAATCGCATTGACAACTTAATCGATTATCAATACTGCAAACGACAAGCAATATATTTGAGTAATGCACAATTTTTCATATATCCTTAAAGTCCGCAATATGTTTTGTGTGAATCTTTCTCCGCTTTGAGAGCGTAATTTCCCCTCAACTTTCCAATATAATTCTATGTTTACGTTTCGAAAGTCATTGTGGTGGCATTTCTTTTTTCTTCGTCGAGAACTCGCTTCTATTATGCAGCAGAACCGAATTGAGAGTATAGAATGAAAATGAGAGATCGAGAGAGCGACGAAAAATTTGTTTTCATTCTCTCGATCGTTTTTCTCGCCGAAATTGTGATAAATATGAATTGTACCTAAAGTGAAAGTGAAAACCCATTTTCGATGCTATCCTTTTTCTATTTCTTCAATCTCATTCTTGCTTTTTCGAGCTTCAATGATCCGATTGTTGCCAAAGATAAACAGATTCTTTCTATTACTCTGCCATAGCTACTTACATAACCTCGCTATGAGGCAAAATATATATTATAACGACTTGAGTAGTAAAAAGTAAATCCTCATGCCTTTAATAATAATTATAATTCATTTTATCGTAAGCTCTGAGCTTAAAACACATGTGTTTCGGATTAAAATAGGACTCGGTCTTTAATTACAGAAAATAATGACGCATTTAATGAGCTATAAATCGCGAAAATTGAAAAAGAGAGCGAAGTTATTATTCAAGAAGAAAGCTTCTTCACGCTACATTTGCCGAATATTGCGAACTTTTTTTTTGGAAGTGAAAAACGAGAAACAAAATCGGATTCGTTTTTCCGTCATCCGTTTTTTTTGTTACGAGTGTGAAAATTTCTTTCTCGCCAAAAGGTAAAAGCAGAAGCAAAATAAAATTAATATAACACTTTCGCATATTTTCACTTTCGTTGCTAAAGTAGAAGAAGCAAAAACAATTTTTTAGTCGCTCGCAGTATTTTCCAATAATAAACGTAGCGTATACGATTTTGATCAGGGAATTTAATTTAAAACTCATTCACTCACGACTAAAAACTTTACGCGAGAGTTTTTCTTTCGAGATTTTATTTTTCAATCTGTAGCTTTGAAAATGTAATTTGATCGCAAATGAGAAGAGGAGAAAAATGATGTTTTTTCTACCAATAATTTAAAAATGGAGAAAACCTTTCAGTGTTTTGGTATTAAAATTCTCAAAATTAATTAATTTCAACAATGGCGAAACAATTGATCAGAAATTTGATGAAGAAAAATGTTTCGATGAAAAGATGTATGACAAAGAGAAGTAAAAAATAAACAAAACTTTGTGCCTGCAAATTGAAAGCAAGATATAAAGTGACAGAACATACTGACGAGATAACAAACGCTACTGGTAAGAAGTGAAGTTTCAGGCTTTTAATGTCATGTCAAACAGAAATAAAAAAGCATTTTCTTGATGAACTTAATTGGTAAGCCTTTGATGACCACTTCAATGAATGCCACTCTTTCTTTGCAATATTTTTTCGGTTCAAATCAACCACTCATTGCTTTTAATGATGTGTGCAATTTCTTACGCAAAACTGAACTGATTCTCGAGCGTTTGCTTACCAATTCACGTCTTTTCTAGTCTATTGAAAAATAATTTACTTAAAAATAAAAAATCGCATCGCTTTTTCTTTTCTATATATATAATAACCATTCGATGCTTTGGTGAAGCGAACACGCATTAAATTCAGTGCGCCGTTAATTTTCGCTTCTCCAATATTTCAATAATCAAATAAATTTTCGTGCGTTTGTCAGATGTGTTCTCGTTTTTTCGCAATTTTCCCTCTCTTTTCTTTCGCCTTTCTTATCATTTTCTTTTCGCTGAATTTTATCGGAGCGTGATTTGTTTGCATGTTATAAAAAAAGCGCACATTTCTCAATTTTCACTCGCATCTGTTTGCAACGAAAGGAAAAGAGCTTTTTTTCAGGCACTGCGATAAATTCAACATTTTCGCATTTTTTCAATTCTTAAGAGGCTTGTTATTGTTTTTTCCGTGCGTATGTTCTGTACTTTTGCTGTTGTTTGTTGTGTATGTGCATGAACACATCGTGTGCTTGATATTCCAGCATTTACCATCCATCCATCGTCAAGGCACACACACATACACACAAGCAATGCATACACACGTAATGCATCTATCGGCAGTAATATATAGAAGGCTTATTCATTGATGAAAAGTGAAAAACAACGTGTAGCGAGAGGGAGAGCGAGAAAAAGTGAAGTGAAAACGAGTGATGAGCGAGAAGAAAAAGAAAAAAAGTGAAGCGTGAAGCGTAATTCACATTTTAATCCAAACATTGTAACGTGTATTACGCGACATTTGACCGCGGTTCAGTTATGTGAAAAACGCGAAAAATGTCTTTTGTGCATTCAGTTGTGTGTTGCTGCTTTTTTGACGCGTTATCTCTTTCTCTCTTTTCTCTTTTTACCTTAAAAATATTTATCGCAATAAACCGATTGTGTTCGATTTTCAATTAACCTCTCGCTTGATGTGTGTTCTGTGTATGTGTCAAGCAAAGAAACTTTGTAAACTAAGTTTGAGAATAAAAGCGAGAAAAGAAGCGAGAGAATATTGACGAAAAAGCGCTGAAAAAACATTGCGTTCATTTTGTTTGCTTTTTTAAGTTCCGAGTGCAATTTAAAAAACACTTTTATTTCTACTTTTTTTGATGAAAAAAGATGAAAATTATGAAACAAAGTAAACAACGGTTTACAAACGCTGCGTTGTTTTCACGCGGTGAAACTCGTGCGTTGCAGTGAAGTGTGCTTTCGGCGGTTGCAATGCCTCGCGTCAGCAATAATTTTCGACGAAAGCGGCGAAAGCGAAGAACGAACTAGAAACACATTTAGTGTCCATTTAATATCCTGTACTTACAAGAAAATATGCATAGTTTGCCATTTTGGAAACGGCAAAAAGAAATGTAATAACATTTATTGCGATATATGGCTATTCTTACGCGAACAGCAGTCGATTTTTGAGAGAAAAAAGTCGAAATTTAAAAAATTTTTCATATATAAAGCGAAGAAATGAAAACATCGCTGTCAGGGCTTTTGAATGTGTTATGTGCTCGCTTAATATTCAATAAGAATAAAAATATGTATATGCAAAAAATTTACTCTCTTCATGTATTTCTGCATAAAACAGCTTCGCTTCTTTTATCTTCTTCACAAATCGCTCGCAGCATGTCATTCGTTTCGTAAACACACTTTCTTTTTCCGCCTTGCCTTTTTCTTAATTCGCTTTTTAATTACAAAGTTACGTTAGCATTCTTTTTATATTCTTGTTATTTCTTTCTAGCTTAAAAAATCGCTTTCAAAATGCGTTTCCGACACGAAAGCTATAACATACGTGTGTACGCTTGTCTGCAAAACCAACTTTCATTTCGAATAACGTGAGAAGAAACAATAATGTCTCTGCATTTAGCTTCTCTTTAACATTTTTCAAATGTTTGTATTCGGCGGATGAAAGTAAAAAAGAAGACTCGAGCCTTTTCTTAGCCGGCGTGTGAGAGCGATGCGATGTGTGATGATGTGTATTCGTGTGCGGTTGAAGCTGTTGTCGAAAAGGTATTTTTTGGGTTTATGTTTTGATAACATTCTCTCTCTGCTTTTTTCAACAAAAATACAGTCGCAGAGTGAAGGAAAGCAAAAAATAATAAACGTGTTTCGTTACACAATTACAGTTTCGCATACACCATTTTTTGGTTGAGCGGAGAAGTAAAAAAGAGAGCAAGAAGAGAAACGGTTGGTTTCATAATTGTTCGCTAAGATAAAGTTAAACTCGACTGCGCTTTCGAGCGTATTGTTTCAGCTACTTTTCTCAACTTTTAATAAGAATTGATTCAATTCCATTTCAACTGTGAACACGACGCTAGCAGCAACCGTAACCGAATTTCGGTGAAAACATCTTAGAAATTAGGCTGTACACCGAAACTAATATGTGCGTTTGCCTGAGCATACAGCTGCTGCCAAAACATTTTGCTATCTCATCCATATAAAATCGTTACATTTAATGTAAATGGTCGCAAAAATGTTTTTGTCTGAATTCGTACGAAATAAAATAACGAAATCGTCTCAAAAGTTTTTTCACCGAAAATCCCTATTAACGTAAATATTTTTAATATTCAAAAATATTCTTTTGTAAAAATAAATGGTGTGCACATTATTCGATTCATTTCAAATGAGATGAATAATACGATTATTGTGAAAAATTCGTTTGAATGAAATTGAATAAAAATATTAAAGTTTAAATTCGAAGAAAAACAAAAATGATGATAAAAAATTTGTATTAGTGAAGCATTTGTTTTGAAATAAAAAATGAGAAACGAATAACTTTTCTCTCTCGCTCGCTTACTCTGAATTTGCTTTATTGATACAATTGTAGTCGGCATTTATTTTCATGGACAAAAAGGTTTTTTACTCTCGGTTTCATTACATTGATGAGCGATATAGAGAAAGTTTCAGTGAAAAAACAAATTTGTAATCTACGTTAAAAGAAGTGAAAAAGCAAAAATATAAAATGATTGAGTATTTTGGGTATTGCAATATTTTGTTTGCGAAAAAAGTGAAATAGTTTTGCTTCTTGCTTTTAAATGCATCGTCTAAGTGATAAGTCTCGTTTTTGTTGAATTTTGAAGCTAAACGAGAAGAAGTACAAGTTAGACAAACTTATAAACCGTCATTAAATTTTTTGTTTTAAGAAGAAAGAAAGTGAAACAACACTTTCCATCGTTTGACGTCGTTTCTATTCGGGTATTGTATGCATTAAAGCGTGTGTTAATGCCTGGTCTGTGCCGGTTGCCCTTTTTCTTCTTCCTCCACGCTTCAACTTAAACGTGCTGCACTAAGTTTTTCAATTTCAGCTGCCTTTTATTGCCGAGGACGTAAATTTGAGCGAATTATTATGTTTATGTTTATGCTTTTGCTGCCTATTTGCCATCGTTTCGCTCGCTTCTAAACTTATAACTTATTCCTCTCCGCTCAAACTGCTATTCTCTTCTCTCTATTTCTCATTCACTCGTAAATTGCGCGAAAACTTTAAAGAACGCAATGTTAACAACGGATAAAAACTTTTTTAAAAGAATAAATATACTTATACGTATACAGTAATTGAAAACTTTTGTTTTCGCACACTTTTCTTGATGTAAGCGAGAGAAAAGAGATGAATAAAAATAAAAAATTAATGGCGAATGCACGAAAAAGCTTATCTTCGACCGAATGGATACGAAAATCGAGCAAATTTAAAACTCTTGAAGCTTTAATTTTGAGAAGCGAAAGCATACGAAGCTAAATGTACCTTATTTGTGTGCTCCAAAAAATCAATGGTTTGCAGCGATTTTTCATCTCAAATTGCGATTGCTTAACTACTATTACATGTTTTTTTTCAAGCGAGTAAAAAGTTTGGCAATTCAATTGAAGCACACAAATTTTTCGAAAACGCAGAGAGAGAAAGTTAGTGAGAAAGAGAGGAGAAAGAGAGGAGAGAACGCGGGAACTTATTGCAAATACTATATTTCAAAGCATAATGCAGTGATCATTAATTTTTACCTCACTTCATTTTTGAATAAAATGCGATTATAAATGAGTTGAAAAAGTATTGCGAATAGTCGAAAAATTGATGACTTTTTTTTGAGAGGAAAAAAATTTTTAGAGAAGAAAAAATAATCAATGAAAAAATGAGAGAAGAAACGTTAAAAATGCAATTTCAATTTAGAGAATCATGAAATAAACTTTTTTGTGAGTATAAATAAACGAATTGAATCGAAATTTGTGCGTGGATCGTTATTAAAAGAAGCACTTGTGCTAAATTCTCTTCCATTGAAAAGCATAGCTAGAAAATAGCAAATTTCTTACTCAATCTGTATGTGTTTGTATGTGTGAGAAAGAGAGAAACATAAAAAATTTTTAGTGCAAACAAAAGAAGAAGAAAGGAATCAAAAAGAGGAATGGCTTAAATAGAATGGAGCACTCGTTTGTGTCGCAACAACGCGCGTTGGGAGGACTAACTACTAGCATTGAATAGAAGCCGAAGCTGAAGATGTCAATGATTTAAAGTTATAATCATTTTCTATGCTTTTTATTTGCTTCGAATAAAAAAGTTTTTTGCTTGAAATAAAAGCTCCTTTTCTGCTTTCACGATCGCAATGTTCAACCATTTTTTTCTACTTCTTCTTGCTTTTGTTCTTGCCAAATTCAGCGGCTTTCACTTCACTTTTCGATGCTTTGCTTTTAAAAATCGTCGCTTTAAAAGCCATCGAGAAAAAAACTTAAGGTTCGTTCAATCAAACTTTGCACAATACTTAAACACGCTTTATGAGCAATTTAATTGCGTTTTATAGTTTGCTCATAATTTTCACTCTTTTGATTTACTTTCTTTTATATAAATTTTCTTGAAGGTTATAAATGCCTCTCATCTCTCTTGTGCTCATTCTCTTCCTTCTTGTGCATGCGATTTACAATGAGTTCGATGTATGGATGCAAAGCACATATAAACAAAAGAGAGCGGCGAGAGTAGAGAAGTGCAAAAATTTTGCGCTTTTTCGATTGAGACGATGGTAAAGTATAAAAGCTTTTTGCTGCTTTTCTTTTTCACTGAATACAAAACACTCGAAATTGAAGCACAAACAGTGCATCTTTTGTTCATCGCATAACAATGGCTCACTCGCAATTTATTTGCAGCTGCAAAATCGATGCATTCGTTTGCAAAAATATATTCTCTACCTTTGTATGATGTATGCTGCAATATGTGCGTTGTGTGTAAGTGCTCGCAAGTGGACAGCAAAAATATTTGTGTGTAACACAAAACACAATCGATACCACGATGCGATATATATCGAAAAATGCTTCGCGGTAATTGCAACGGTTATTAGCGAAAAGAGCACAAATTTTATATTACAAGTGTGTTTATATAGTTATATACACACACACGCGAAGAAAAGCCAAGTGTTTGTAGCGGATGGTAATGAGCGTTGCAAGTGAATGAATTGATTTAGATTGAATTGAATGTAAAAGCTCGAATAGAGAACGAAAGAGGATGAGAGCTCTCGCCGCTTTGTGCGATGCACTTTCGAAAATTGAAAAGCAAAAGCGAGCCAAAGTAATGAATTAAGATAAAAGAGAAAAGTAAAGAAAAAAATTTGTGTGCGCTACCTTTTGCTGAGATCATCATTTGCTGCAAAATGCTTATAAACAAAACGAGTGAAAGCATATTATAGTTGCGAAGTGTTTCTCTTCAGTAATAGTAGTCGTAGTACAAGTAGAAGTGTTCGAAATTTGAGGTGGTCAAAGTGGGTGGACACGACGGTGGTTACGGAGAACGGTGTGCTTCGGTTGCATCGATGAAGTTTTTGCTTCATTAAAGAGAAGATCTGTGTGAAAGAAAAAAAAACAGTCAGAGAGAAAAAAACGGTTATTGACTCGTGCAATGACTCGAAAGCCTTTTTACTATCGAAATAAATAGCAGCACTCAGCGGCGAACTCTAATTGTAAGCAAGGCACATCTTCTATTCAATTGAAGCATTGCCGAAATGCCAGAGAGTGAAGCGAACGTCTCTATAATAAAGTAATCAACTGCTGATTCTATTGCCCACTGTCCACACGATTGCAAGTCCGTACACATGTGTGTGTGAGTTTCTTTTCCGGACACTCTCTAGGCGCTATTCACAATTTTTGCATCGATCACCAACTTGCTCTTTCGCAGAATCAAACTCGAGATTAGTAAAGCAGATCACCGGCTTGAGCAAATTTATCGGCAACTGCAAAAAAAATTAAGCGGCGTACGGCGAGAATAGAAACAACATTTATTGCACTAACAAGTATTAAAAAGTCAATTGGCTTTTGGCCAAACGAAAGAAGTATAATATCGGATGCTGCTTTGCTGCTGCTGCATAGAGCTAAACCAAATACATTGTGTTCTGCACAGACGAGTAAAGCAGAGAGAAGCGAAGAGAGAAAGAGAGAGAAGAGCGAAAACTTACCAACAGATGAAATGCACGCTTTGATCGATTCTCAGCTCTCTTCTATCTTTGGCATTGTGCTCATATTCAGAGACTGAGGTTCAATTATACTTCGTTTTATTAATGGATTGTCTCTTTATTCGCTCAAACTTTGAAAACACACTTTTTGGATAGATTGTCACTAATTAATATTTATGCACTAAACTTTATACACTTCTTACTTACACCTGATGCTGTTTAAGCGATTCGCTATTATCTCACTGAAATTCTTCTTTGCCGCCGGCCGCAGACAAAACGCGTGCTTCACACAGCGGACGCAATAATCGACATCATGCGCTTCGCTCGCAGCACTCGAGCCATTCACACGCAGTGACAAGCAAATAGCACTAAATGCATCGGGTTCTATGACCAGTATTTAGGTTCAACCAAATGATCAACACCCAAAAATCTTACCGTAACCGACGAAGCGCGCGCAGACTCTCAATACTTTTTATCTGAAGATGCCCCAGGAACCAGCAAACAAGCATCCATTCATCTATTTACATCTTCTTTCTAATGTGACGAACTTAATTCAACTGTCGCACATCACACACGCACATCCAGATTTGACAGTCTCCTCGCGCGCCTCGCTTCTGTTTTCTGTGCGGTTTGCAAGTGTTTCGCGTCTGCACATTCATTGCGAACCCATCTCATAAAAATTTTTCAACAATTTGCTATTTCTTCACTTGTATACCATTTCTTACTTCAGTTTCGTTTCGATCGCGGTTTTCTCGAGCGAGTTTGACAAATGAACATTAAATTGAGAATCAACGAAAACATGCGAATCTATATTTCATTTCAACATTTTAAGTTTTGTGATTTTTTCTCTAGCTCTTTACTTTCCGAATCAAACCTCAATCTTAATACATTGCATTGAGTATCTGTTTTACTTTTTTACTTCCATCCCTGAAGGCTATTTTTAATTCTAAATGCAAATAGATCTGACATATTATATTCACAATATAATCTTCTTGTCTAGAGAAAAAGTTTTACTTGCTCACTTTTGACAGTTGAAAATACCATTTCACCTTTCACACAATTGAATATGCAAGAATGTATGTCTGTTGTGTGCGTTAAACAAAACTTTTCACAAATCAACTTTTGTTATAGTTTTGACATTAATTAAATGCAACTCAAACGTTTCGAGCGAAAAACGCGAAGCATTTTCAAAATTCTTCGTTGATTTTCTTTTGCTTAAAAAATCAATTCAAAATTGGTATCACGAAAGAGAAAATTAAATTATTTCATTTTTTTCGCATTGCAATCAAAATTATGATTGAAACGAATTCAAACTGCTACGCAAATTTACAATCACAATCGAAAAATTTGTGCAAGCAACAAAAATGACAAACAAATTTTGAGCAAGAAACATGTGGTCAAAATTATTTTCGAGCCTAAAAATTGGAACTTTCAAAGAGAAAACGGCAATTTAGTATCGACTTTTTCTTCTCTAACTGCTAGTAATAAAACAATGAAAAATCAAAACGTCGAACGGCTATTTACGCGATGTGTTTTGCGAAAGAAAAGTGGCGAAAGAGTAATCGAGTGACCACCGCAAATGGTTTCTACTTCATGGTACACACTTCTTTCATCCTTTAAGTCTATCCGTGCACTTTCACAAAGAAAATAGCGTTAAATTAAGCGTTGATTTGTTTTATACATAACTCAACACAAAAATTTCTTATGTTTTGAGAACATCGTCAAAAACGAGCAGAATTGACATTTACACGCATCAAATACAGGTACAATGCAATGAGCAAACTTTATTGCATTGATTTTTGCAGTCACTCTCTTTTTCTCTCTCTTTTTTACGTTACTTTTCACAGAAAAAAGTTATTTCACTTTTTTGGACACATTTAATCGATATTTTGAGCATCGCATTCTCTTTTTCTATTTCTTTTTACTATTAGTTTTCGTTTTGCTTTTCTCAATCAAATCGATTTCAATTTTTTGCAACTTCACCGGATGGTTGTGTCTCGCTCGCGACTTGTACTCAATAATATCTACTCCATAATAATATCTATTCCATGAGTAATACTGTATGCTTGTAGTACTGCACCGGCTTTAAAAGCGTGCGTTGTTTTCGAAGTTGACACTTCTAACAACGACGAAGAAGAAGAAAATGTCATTCGATGTTTGACTTTTAAAAATTTGACTTGGAAAAATGCGCAAAAAATAAAATTTTCGTTTCAATTTTATGTAGCAGAAAACGAGCGCTTTTTCTTTGACAAATTTAACGTTTTCTTTTATTTTGACTAAGTCATGTAAAAAAAAACAAGAAAAATTTTTCTTATTTTTTCCTAGAGCAATAATGCATGTCGGAAGTAATAAAAACAACATTTTGGCATATAAAACTTATCTATCGTGATAATAAGTGGTGAAAGATCAAAGGTGAAGGCGCATTCAAAATGAACTACTTGTTTAAATATTGCATCAATATATTTCAAATTGATTTTTGCCGCATTAAAATGTATAGCTGATCTAAAATAAATTATGAAGAAGTCAATGCTTTCAAAACGTAAAACTTTTTGTTTTGAAAAACAGAACACAAGAATTTTTGCTTTTAAAATTGAATATTGCGAAAGAAATTGAAAAAGAAAAATGAAAAATTGGACAGCGAGTGATGTTTGAATAACGAAAAGCTTTTTGTGTGAATACTAAATAATCTTTTGTTGTTAGTTTTTAGCTTCAATTTTGCTTTCGTTTCTCAATCGAAGAAAACTGCTTTTCTTTTCATCTTTGCCATTCTAACGCCATGTTTTCAAAGCGATCGGATCAAATCAGGTCAGCATTAAATGATGTATAGAAAATTTTGGCGTCGAAGAAAAAATCTTTATTCTGCTTTGCAGCTTGAAACAATTTGCACACAGGCTTTTCGAGGACTCATCAAAATTTTCACTCATTTTGAATCGAATTTTAAATATTGAAAAAAATGTATTTAAAACAAAACAATTTGAAACCTTTCAATATTCAAAACCTCTCAATATTCAAAATGAAGCAGTTAAATGGTATCAACAAATGAAGAGTATGTCGAAAAATTCAAACATTAAACAGGATTCTTTAGATTAATTTTAATTATTTTCAAATTTACGTTAAATTCAAATAAGTGAAAGCCTTAATTCGAAATAATAGAAATGAGTTCTAGTGCAAAAAGCTTCTTTCTAAACACTTTTTAAAAATTTAAGTGTACCAATTTTTTCAAAACGTGCATTAAAGAAAACTTCTTTGTGTTCAATGGTCATCTCATGTTTTGATGGAGACATGTATCATCTTAACTTTTTCATCCACTTACTAGCTTTCTGGAAGTTATTTTTCATTGATTCGAAAACTTTTTCAATTTCTAAAATTGCGGTTTTAATATAAGCGTTTGTCTCATATTTTTGTCTAGAGTATCTTGTTCGAGAGACAGTATTGAAAACATCGAAGATTTTGAACTCTAGACAATTTTGAGCTTACTACTTTTGAACATATTAAAAAAGTTTTATTTTTATTTTTATAGTTTTTTTTGTAAGATTGCGAGTAATTCTTTTGTTTCATGTAAATGAAAATTTATTTTCTTTTATCTTTTTTCATCCTTGTGTAAATAAAAAAGATCGTGTGTTACTGTCTGTGTTCATAGTTTTAAGGTTTTATAAACTGATAAACAAAGACTTTGCATATTGTTTTTATCTCATCTTTTTCTTGCATTTTTCATGAATTTCACACAAAGAACACATTTCCTTTGCATAGCTTTGCTCAAAAAAATTCATTCTACTGTTCTATTCTAAAATGTTATTATTTGCAAAATATGTCTGAAAATTTTGCTTTTAGTTTTCTTTACCTAATTTAATCTCATATATTTGCGCTTTTAAATTCCTTAAGATGGTTGTTTTTTCAAAAGCAATATCTTGTGCTTATTCAAGTTATTTCTCAAAGTGTATTTGAACATAAATGGGAGTTTTAGTTTTACTGACATTCTTTTATAAACCCACAATAATGGAGGAGTAACAAACCTACTTTTAAAATGAATAACTTATATTCGAATCATGACGTGAGAAAAAGATATTTTTCATTGCCTAATGCATATATTCAAAATACTATAAAGACTCTATTATGATACTAAAGCGACAATAGTTTAAGGTGTACAATGAAATTTATGAAAAACCTTTGTATTGTTCTTCGTTTCCTTTCGATAAAATTAAGGAGTCTGTAAAAATTATCAATTGTTCATAACCATTTTCAATTCTTTAAACACATTCTATGTTTAGTGCTGGATTACCATAATAATCTATTTCAAAAGAAAAAATATCAGAAATATGCTTAGGCGCTAGGCTAAACTCTTTTTGCTAATCTTTCCTTAAATACAGGTTGATTTTTTAGAACTATAAAAGTTTAAGAGCTAGTAAATCATACATATTTATGAAAAGATAAAGATTTTCCGTTGTAAATGAGTGAATATATCCTAGAGATTATTACTACAAAAAAATGACAAAATTATTCCGACCCCTCATAGAGTTATTCAAAAATCCGTTTTTTCTTATTTTTTGGCATCTTTTTTCATATTTCTGTGAAAATTTATGAAATTTCAAGAGATTTCGAGCGCTGAAGCTCTTCCTAAGTTAGAAAATTGTTAGAGAGCTCTTTATCGTTAAAAAACATTCAATAAAAAAGGTTCTTCGGGGTTAAATAAAGACAGCGATCAACCCAAACGACATTTTGACGACCTTTAAACCATGTTATTGAAAAGCCAATTATTCATATATTTTCATTATGTTAAGTAACCTAGATTGTTTTAAAAAGACTTGTCGCGTCATATTTTGTTAGATTTTCATCGAATTCGGTCAAAATTTGGAAATACCGTAAGGCGGTTACCGTGTCCGTAAAGTAAACACGACTTTAATTAATTTTTAAGGGATTGCGCATCACACTTTTAGCTTCATAATATGCAACAATACCTCAATTAATTCAATTGATTCCGCTTGTTTTATGCTAGCTCCAGTGCGGATGTTTGTGCGTTTGAATACCCGGACAGGTGAAATAAAACCTCTTCTGTGAAATTTTTATAGCCAAAGTTTCCGTTTTGATATAATAAACATGTCAGCTACAATATTTTCTCCTTCGGACGCATCTTTACGTATAGCAAGTTGCCCGTCATGGCTTCTGGAGGGAATCGGCACCGTTTTTGGCAGAGGGATTATAAGATTCCGAACTGCTTGGAACATTTGCACAATGGGTTTTTCAGGTGTTTTAAGAGCTTGCATTAATATCGTAAGCTTTCTCGGGCGTTAAAATCGCTTTTAACCGCTTATCCGGGATATGAGTTATCGAGCCCATTTTTTTCGAATTTTTTCATTGAAATTTTTATTATCAAAATAAAGAGTGTCTCAACTTCTTTTTTAAACCAAAGAAATGAAAAATAAAAAATTTCTGTAGTTTATACTGTCATTTACAGAAATTTAATATACGTGAGCAAAAAATAAAAACGAATTTATCGCAAAATTTTAATCTTTTATTTACTTAGAATTTAGGGTAAACAAATGTGAGAAAAGCTTTTGATTAAAAATTTTAAAGATCGATTTTATATAGAAAATTGTATTTCATAGTATTTTTTGTATTTCATTATTTTTTACATTTGTTAATTCTCCTAAAATGGCTAAAATTTAAACGACAAGTTTTTTTCTAATAACTTTATTTAATTTTTTTGTTGATTAAATAGCACTTTGTTGTGAATAAGTACGAATTAATTATTTAATGAACTAAAAAAATCCAAAATAAGATTTTATTATAAAAAAGCTTCACACAGTTTTTATACAATCCATAAATAAACTATTTCAGATTTTTATGTTTAAAATTTTGTCTCAGAATTTTGCAATTTATCTGAGAAATGTATGAATTTTTTTAATGACAGATATGTTTCAAAAAGCAATTCTATTGTTTGAATTTAAAAAGTTCAATTTTTTGAGGCTGCAAAAGAGAATTGAAAAATAGTGAAAAAAACTCGCAAATCAAATGATATTCATTTATCGGCTTTTCAAAGTTAAACTTTTCCAAGTTTTACCACGAAACTATATTTTCTTAAACTAGGCACTTTTTTCATTTGTCTGTTTTTAGTTTGAGTTTAATCGAAGCGAATTTTGTTTATCACATTTCAGCTTGCTTCCGTTAAAAAGTTTCCAAAATTCACAATCAAATCATTTTTCGCTGAGCATTGTTGGTTTTTCGAAACAAATTGGGTCAAAGCTTCGCCTCTACCATACTCTCAATTTATATTTGTCAGTGTGTATATCCTAATATTTAGATCTTGCTAACTTTAACCATTAACATCAAACAATGACTAAAAGCATTAATCAATGATGTTTTTGTTGATCTTAGATTTACTTCTTTTGTGCTTGTATTTAATAAGAAACTAATTAAAAACTGAATTATTTTTATTTGATCCTTCCAGGAATATGCAAAGAGGTTAGGTTTTTAATTGGTATTAGTAATGAAGCCAAGCAAATGATTGCATAATACGTAATCCAATCAAATGAAACTTTAATTAGCCACTTAAATTTATGCGCTTATTTCAAAATTCTTGCATGTAATATTGAAATAAAAATTTAAAAATAACGAAAGATTGTTTACATTCGAAAACAACATTTTTATCAACAAAAACAAAAATCTCTTTATTTGCGCTTTATTTATTTTTTATAAAAATTGTATTTTTAATTATTAAATAAAGCGCATTAATTAATGAATGTTGGTTGGTGGTCTAGAACAAATAATGCTCAATTTGGTTTTCCTTACTTTTCCTTTATTTGTTATCCTCTTTGCATATGCCTTGATCCTTCGCTTCAAATTATCACTAATTTATAAGCATTTAAAGATAAAAGATGTCAATTAGAGTTGTTAATCAAAATTCGACGGGAGTATTAATTTAAAGCGCAAACTTTGCTAAACGAAAATGGGACACCGATAAAAGCTTATCTTGTGCTCCAGTTTCGAGCGTTTCCTCAAACCTCGAAATCTATTTTAAAAGAAGAAATAGAAGTCGATCTATAGTCAGCCGCGTTTCGAAAATGCATCAAGCAAAAAAATTACTTGATCTGCCCGATGAAGTGATTTTAAAAATTTTATCTTTTCTACCGTTGAATTGTATTTTTAATTTACGTTTTGTGGCGATTAAATTGAAAAGATTGTGCGAACAGCATTTAAAATCTCATAAAGTTCTATGTAACGCTTTCGGTGAATACGCTTTTCATTTTTTGGAAGCGATTCATTATAAACAAAATATTAATTATAATAATGCAGTGAGCTTAAATTATCGCCGTTTCCTAAACGTCATTAATTTCATGGTAAACATTCATTCACTCTGTTTGATTGACACTCCAGGATTAAATGATCGCAACATTCATTTGATTGGCAAGAGTTTGCATCGTTTGGAAAAATTATGGCTCTGTGGTTATTTTGGCAATGAATTAACCGACATTGGGCTGTCGAAATTGTTTTTGATGTGCAAAAATCTAAAATATTTATCGCTTCATGAGCTTTATATCACAGGAACGTGTTTTGATTACCTTCCGAAGCTGAAACGCTTCTCAATTTCTGACCAATGTGTGACAATCTTTGACATAAGCAAACGGTTGGGAAACAGTTTGAACAGTTTGTTCGTCGTTTCAGACATCAATATCACTGAAGACTTTTTTCTTCAATTTGAACAACTACGAGAAGTTGCTTGGTCCATCGACGAAATATGGACATTGGTTAAATTTTTAAATCAAGCATCAATTCAACAATCTATCGAGCAATTGGCTGTGCGAATTTTGAGAACTCTTCCGACACTTAACTTCAACATGATAAATAAATTTCGCAGTCTAAAACGTGTTTCATTAGAATTTCTTGATTTTATCCCCGATGAAGATTTAAAGGAGATTGTGGCAAAATTTGAATGCGTAGAGGAGTTAACATTGAAATTTCATGATTTCGGCTGTGCTGTTTGCGATGAATGTAAACACTGTTTCGAATGCGACGATTGGGACCCGCAAAAGCTTATGAAGACACTTGAGCAAATAAAAAAATTTCAAAGATTAAAAAAGCTGACTGTTTTTGTCGATGTGTATGGTAAAGCTTCTTATCTATGTTGCGATGAATTTGAGCAAATAGCGTCGCAGCTTGAAAGTCTTCAAAAGCAGTGCTCAAAAAACTTAAAAATAAAACTTTATGCAAATGCGAAACGAAACGAAGACATTAGAGATTCTTCAAGCATAAAGATCATCACCAAAGATGATTATGAATGGAAAAGATGTCCAAATCGATTCATTGAACTTTATTAGACTTTATAATGCGTTTACTTTAAATTTTTTATTGAATTCATATAACCAGAAAACGAATTATCTTAATTATCAAAACTTCATTGGGAAAAATGACGAGCATTTGCAATTTTATTTTCATAAATTAAAAAAAATGAGATAATTTTAGAAATTCATCATTACAAACTCAACATTTCTATCAATATTATTGGAATTGTACTCCCGATTCAAAATAAAATGTTTCGATTATCGAGAGTGAGTTAACTGCAAAGCAACTTTTACCATTCGCTCAATTATTGGTGATGCTTTGCAGTTGAGCTTACTTTTCGATAATCGAAACATTTTATTTTGAAACGGTAGTACTTGTTTTATAAAGCAATGATACTTTCTTTGCTTCTGAACAACTTATCTCATGAGTATCTTATCATTGTACGAGCATTGAGTAATAAATTAACTGTATGTTCATTTTTAAACAAAGAGCAAGATGAATTTGTTAAGATAAAGTTAAAGTTCGCATTATAAAGGTTTGCTTTTACTTTGATGCAAAGAATTCTTAATGATAATAAAACTCGTAAAGAGAAGAATTCACTTTAATTTTCCCATAGCATAGTGAAGTAAATATACGTAAATCAGCATTATTTGCATAGCATTTCAGATTAACTCTTCTTTCGCAATTATTGAGAAATCTCTACTCTCACAAAGATTGGCGTGATTTTTAGGATTGAGATGCATGTCGAGCAAAGTAAAAATCGATAATAATAATAATAATATGCAGTGCAGTAAACTGCATCGCATCAGGGGATCTTTCATCTACCGTTCTATCTTATGATTCGATGAAATGTAAAGAAAAATTTAGGACAAAAAACAGAAAATCCGAGTTGAAAGGAAATAACACTTGTTCTAACTAACTAAGCTTAACGAAGCTTCTCTCGGTAGTTTAAATTTTTCAACGAAAAATACTTTGCTGTTCGTTAAGCGAAAACATTATTGCCTTAACCAGTCTCTCAAAAATGTTGCTAATTGAATTCGTTGCTTTTGACTGCTTAGTTCTGAGAATAGAAGATCGATTTTTGCTTTGCATGAACATAAAGCGTTAAGTATTTTGTTGCGTCTGTTGCTTCACATTTGCTGCTATTTCAAAAATTTATGCGCGTTAAAAGTTTTAAACCGCTTTATTACAATTTTTAAGCGGATTGTAGTACAGCGCATTACTTTTTGAAAAGCCATAAAGTTTAAAATTCAATTCCACTTTTCTAACGCATGCATAATTAATTGTCTAAGAAGAAATTTAATATCATAATGACCGAGACTAAGATTACTTTAACATATGAAAGTATCGATAAAATACGATGAAAAAGTTCAGCCAAAAATTGGTGTGTGAAAATTTGAAACTTTGAATAATAAAACTGCCGAAAGACCATTTGCATTTATGCAAAGAGAATACCATCGATACTTTTCGCGACTTTAGCACCATTCATTACTTATTCGATTTTTAAATTCGCTCTCATGTACCAAGAGTGAAATAGCAGCTTCAAATCGGCGTTTTTTGCTTCGAAGTTTTAGTTTGGGAAAAAGTGTCGCAAAATAAACAAGAAATTGTGTTTAGAGGTTTTAAACAATTTTTAGTTCTTTTTTAACAAGGAAGAATTTTTTAGGTCGTAGCTTTACTCGATTTTTTACTCATAATAAAATGTCACACGAATAAAAGTTTAAAACTATTCTTCACTTAAAAAGAAACACATTTTGCTTTTCACTTTCATTCGAATACACTGAAACCGTTAAACAAAATTGGTAACTGAGCGGAAAATGATAAGGATGCTGAATTTTACTTCTAAATGCCTTAAATTATGTCGCGAACCTTGATCAACATTGGTGCGTTTCTTAATAAGATTTTACGTGATCAATCCGCGATCCTTTTTTCGAAACTGTTTTTTTGTAAATAAAATAAAGAATTTATTATTTTTGTTCAATCATTCACCAATCAATAACTTTTCTTGATTTTGGCTTTAAAATGTGAAACTAAACACGATTTATGTGATTTATGTGCACAACTATAAAAAACATGCGAATTATGTGATTTTTGTGATTTGTTTTACAGAAATTTCAATTGAATTAAGTGCATCGATGCTTATTATACCTGTATATATGCTGCCATATCTTTGATTTTTTTATGTGATTAGTGATCACATAAAAATCTTATGTCGAGTTATTAGTATTATCGGTGTCAAAGAGACAGTAAAGCAGTAAAGCTCATTCTGGAGATATATTTTCTATCCCATTTATCTTATACCATACATTTAAAGTGATCTTTACCATGCAATTGAATCAGTTTTACGTTGTGTTCGCATTGATTAATTGAAAATAAAGTAAATGGACTGAATAATTGGCCACGCCGATTTCTTTGTATTGTGTATGTGCATTGATCTTGTACATTTTTGGCCAAGTTGGTAATTTTGTACTACATTCAAGCGTCAAAATTTTAAAGAGTCTCTTTAACCCTTTTAAGAAGCGAAAAAGAAATGATGAAAGATTCTTAATTAGAAAAATTTTAAATCAAGTTGAATAGTTCATATAAAAATTAATTTGATAAATGGATCAAATATGCATCTATTTATTGTTATTATTATTATTAATAGGAACGTCAACAAAGTCTTGAAGCAAAGTTTCCACTTCTAATTCATCCTCAGTTTTCTGTCGCTTCGAAGGTAATTCTTCAACTTCAATAGTAATTCTTTTCGCTTCTTTATTTTCTTCGGTAATTACCTCATTATCATCCTCAGATATAACTTCATCTATTTTTAAGCTACTTGGATTGCAATCTTCATTATTGCCTTGTTTTTCATCTTCAATTTCATCTAACTCAGTTATCTTAACTTCGATGTTAAAATCGTTGAGATGATTTTCTTGTGAATTTTCTTTTTGATCATTACTATCTGGCTCTTCGATTATTATCTCATCTTGCAAATGGGGTTGAATTTGTTCTTCACCAATTGTGCTATGTTCAGAAGTTTGTTCATTTACTTCGTCTTCAACGCAAACAACTTCTTTGTTAGCTTCTTCTATTTCCATATGACCATCTTCAGAAATCAAAGTTTCATCAACTAAAGGTATGTTAAAACTTTGAGCATCGTTCAATTCAGTTTGACGAATAGGCATTATAGGATTTACTATTCTATTGAAAATAGTTAATGTTTCACTACAGTAAAATTTGAGTGAGTGATTTGTCTCAAGTCTCAAAGCTTCATTAACAGCTGTGATCGCTATGCTCAAAGGTGGGAAAACAGATGATGGAGCATTTAGGATGACACTTCTTAGAACTGAAATTAATGCTTGACGATATAAATCAAATAAATTGCTTTGTAAATGAATGCCATTTTGATAGATGAATAAAATTTCTGATACAACGAAAGAAGCGATGCTGTTATAAAGATGTGTTTCTAAAATTGTTCCCGAATTGATTATTAAGGCATTCAAAGCTGTAAAAGTTTTCGATTAAATAATACTTTGAAAAACAGATTATGAAGTATTTACCTTTCAAACAACTAACTTGGAGATCGATAAACTTTGTTTCATAATCAACAGTTTTTCGCGTCGCTGTTACAGAAGATTTTGAGGAGTTTTGAGCTTTTTTGCTTTGCAATTGAACAACTTTATCACGCTGAAATTCAATTGTTATTTGGCGAAAAAATTTTTCAACAAAGTTTTCAGTGATTGCAAAGCCAGTAAATGATGTCGAACACCAATTATAGAGCACATCGTAACAGGATTTTCTTAAGCTCATAAAAGATCTTTGGTCATTATTTGTAATTGAATGTTCAGTGAACTCTAAAATTCTGAGGACTAATTGATTGATGAAGTGCAAGTGTACAATTAAATCAGATTTGCCTCTGAAAGAACATAATATAAATAATTAATTTTAATAAATCAAACGCCAAACAATTCTCACATTTCGATCAATGAGTCCAAAATAAGAAGAGCATCAGTCTGTAAGGACGGAATTATACTCAATACGAAACAAGTGTCGATATTAGAGCGTTGTTTTAGTGCATTGCAAGAAACTGAACATGTGTTAGAAATCAAATCTAGTAATACAGAGACATTAATTTGTATGTTAGTGGGAAACTTATTTCGCAGCATTTCTCGAACAACACCGCTTAAGAATTTGAATCTTCTTAAACTTAAAAGACATGTATTCATTACATTTCCGATTGGTATCGAGAAAAATGTTTCGCAATTTATCCCTTCCAAAGTAGGGAGAGTAAAATTACGATCTAAATCAAAAAGCCTATTTTAAAAATGTGAATATTTAGAAATACATACTAATTCCCGCCAGTTGATATACACTAAGAAGGCCGTTAAGGTTTGAGATACAAGAAATAAATTGATCATTCCACGAACTTTGATAATTCACCGCATTATGGCCTGGAGGTCCACATGATACGAGTTTCGCAAAACAAGTTTCAAGTATCTGAAAAAAAGTTAAATGAATACAGTAAATGATTTCAAAAATTTGTCCTCTTTACCAGAAGCTGTTCGTCATTGAAGGAATCAATATTCTCGATGATGTATGATTTGATTTGATTCTTTCTTAAACCACAACACGCGGAAAATGTGGTGATAAAAGACTCTAAGCATTTGCAAACAGAAAGCGAAACATTTTTCATGTCCAGAATTATGTCGAGTAATTTATTAACCGTAGAGGAAGTGATGTTTCTCACGGCATCAGGTTGATTACCCATTTCAGTAATCAATTTTGACATCAATTCAAAGAGGAACTCTTTTCCTTTTATATCACTTTGCTGTGGAAATTAAATGAAAAGAAATGATAAAAAGTTGAATTCACTGCGATGAAATTCATACTGAAAGAATGTCAAAAATCGACTGAAACCAAGAACAGCAATCTTCGACAGGTATCGAATCGCAGCAATGATCGAGAAACCAATTTAGCACTAATAAAGCGTCACATCTGTTTAATTGCGATTGAAAAGAAATAATAAGCAATTTTTAAACACTGAAACAAAGAATGAAACCTTTTCTTCGTCGATTTCAATGAGGTCTTTATTCGATTCCGCACAGAATCGCGATCCTTTTCGAACTGTGATCATAATAAGCGAAAGATTTAACGGAGTGAATACGACGAATGATTAGATACTTACAAGTGATGGAATGTCGGCGAAAAGCGATAAATATTCGCATTTTGATTGCGAATTCAAATCGCATTCAAAAATCGCGTTTAAAGCAGACATCGTTTAGATTGTGAGTGAAAGCAGAGATCGAAAACACGTGTTTACGGACAGCGATTTGGAAGCGAGCCCTTTGCAGACGTTTCTATCAATGAACGCGTATTTTGTGTTCGAAAGAAAAGTGAACGCCACACTTTTCGTTTCTCGCCCTTTTCTCTTTTCTTTCTTCGTTTGAATCGACGGTCGAAACGATGCCAAAACGTGCGAACGATGAGGACGGCGATTGCGATGACGACGAAAATATTCCGCTTCCCATTCAAACGTTTCTTTGGCGTCAGACGAGGTTTGTGACGACGTTTTCTAATTTTTTTCGATTCACCATTGTTCATTCGAATAATTTTCACGCATTTATCTTCTTTCTTTTTTCAGTCCATTTATCAGACCTAAATTCGGCAAGTTGCAGGACGCCACTGCTATGGAACAGCGTGAAGCATGTAAATCGTTTGAGAAAGTTTTAGTTCAAAACATTCAATTCGGTCTTTCACCGAGTTTAACCGAAGCGATCAAATCTATTACCAGGTTAATCTTTGCTTCGATCATTTGTATTTTTACCCTTTTTTCTCTGAATTCAGGTGGAAATTGATTCAAACCGCGTTGCCGCATGTGATGCATTGCTGCGCTGCACTTCTTTATCACCGTAAAAACAATAATATGGATAAATTGGGCGCGAGTGAAACAAAGCTATTGTACACACTTCATTGGATCATTCTCGACGCAGCTGAAGAATGTATCGATGCAGAGCGAGAGCAAGGAATACATCGTGATCGCGATCATTATCTATTGCCCATTTCGACCATTGAAGTTTTTATTTATCTCTTTGCTCCTTTGATATCATATTTAAAACAAACTGATTTCTTGACGAGCTTTCGTTTAGAACAAGGCTATAAGATATGGGATCCTCTTTTTGAACACAGGCATCCCAATATATTCAGTTTTATTGCAAAAGTAAAGCCAAAGCGAAACATATTAAAAGCTTCAAGATTTGACGGTAGAGTCACTGTTAAAGATAAAGGTGAAATTTTGAATTTGTATTCTGCAACTGTTTTATATTTTTATTTTCACCGCTTTGCAAATTTTTATTTAATATATTTTTTTATTTTATGCGAATGTAATTAAAATTATTTTTTATTTTTTATATTTTACATTACAATTTTTTTCATTTTTTTTTTATTATTTACCTTTATTTTTTATTTATTTATTTATTTTTTACTTTATCAATAGTTTGCAATTGATTTTAATCAGAATTCGGTGAAGCAATAACTTTTCACTGTAAAACAGGCAATGCAAAAGAAGCATCACCTATTATAATCCCAAAAGAACCCACTCCTACTGCTCAACAGGAACTTTCAAAGTCTTCCGTGGCTCCAAAGCCTACAGCACCTTCTGCTCCTGCAAAAAATGATCAAGTAACATCTGTAATAACAGAAGAAATGCGAGAAAAAGCTAAAAAAGGTGCTATTTTGTTGGACCCGACCATGGCAACTTACCTTGATGTTGCTGTTGTGAGAAGCTTATTTACATCACAATGGCTTGAAGAAGGAGTTATTTGGGCTTTACATTTTGTTACTAAACGGTAAACGATTGAAATTATTAAAAATTCTCTATTTCTTATATCCAATATAAATTGATTTTAGGTTGAACGATATCAAAGAGCGAGTCGATAATGTAGAAACGCAGAGACCAAGAAGCTCTTCATTACCAATTCAAAAAGATCAATCAATTTGTTTTCCGACCAATGGGAAAACAACTAATGGTGATTTTTTGGCAAATGACAAGCTCTTCATACTTGGTTCAGAATTTTCTTCACTAAGCAGACAGTCTAGTTTTCAAGAGCTGCGACGAAGCTCTTTCAGTGGTGTCCAAAGCGATTTCAAAGAAAAAAGAAAATCGAAAAGATTAAAAAAAGAGGAAGACAATTTGTTTAATGAGTTTTTTATTGATACGGAGAAGTCGCGAAGCGATAGAGAAGTGTATGGATCGTTTCACCTGAAGAAAGGCAGATCATCTTCACATGAACTTATACCTCCACCTCCGAGACCTCGGTCCACTCTCGGGTTTTGTGAAAGCGGCGGAACGCCAAAAAAAGAATCAAAATGGTCGAAATTAAAGGAAATGACCAGGGTTAAAAGCATGCCTTCTCTTCATTTAATGATTGACCGAAACCACGATTCTTCTCCGAAACAATCTTCCAAGCATTTGGAAGTTCAGAATAAAAGTCCGAGCAAGAAAACAGTCGCTCATCACACTCAAAGTTTTCCAAATCCCATCATTACTGTTACAGAACATTCTCCTCAAGCATCAGTTCAGTTTTTTCTGAACCAAGAAACAGCTGAAAGTCCAAAGGAAGATTTGGTATACCCAGCTTGTCGCCAGCTTATGTTGACTAGAAGCCAAACCGATTCAAATATAACATATTATACAGACACAAATCCTGAAGCGTCGGGTTCTGTCAATTATATTACAAAAAGCGGAAACCTTAGTCTTTTGGTTATCTTGCGAGCAGTTCATGCAGTAAGTCTTCGCGACAATGTTTGTTCTTTGAGCGTTTGTGAAGGTATTATAAACGTGACAAAATCTCTTGTTTCACTTGGTTTGCTTCAACAATTCCACGACGCACTTGATATTTACGGGAATCCAGAAGACATTACCATGAAATCTCAAAAGAATAGGTTCAATGAATTTGAGGAAATGAATGTATACTATCTGTTCATTGACACAGTAATGAGAGTTCATAAGCATCTTGGATGTCCTAATCATTGTAATGAAGGTCATCCTGTAACTGAAACAGCAAAAGTGAGAGAAGATATTCAAGGAATTTTAACCAATGTTCATCGAGCAAATGAGGGCCACTTTTCAAAGTATTTTCAAGAAATGGTCGAAACGAAACCGTTACACGATGTGATTGATATATTTCATTCATACCTTGGATTTTGTTCAGATTCAAATCTTTGCTCGCCATTTAATAAACCATTGCGAAATACAAACATAACTCAGGCAGAACACAAAACTGGCTACTCGAACAATTTTGGAGCTGGTTTCAGCAAAATCGGACCAAAAGGCATTGAAGGCGTTATTGTTTACTGCATCTTTCATCCATTTATCAGTCGTGTGATGAACATGCACAAAGAGATCAAAACACAAGAAAATATGTCGCTTTACTGTGATATTCGTCAGTTGATTAATTACGTAAAATGTAACCACGGAGGAGTATTGCGAAAAGTAAGTCTTAGTGGTCTTATTGAAAGCGCAGAGTATTTGTTTAAACGTCTACGACAACCAGTGCGAATTATGAAACCTGTTGAAACTGATTCTGAACCAAGAAATTTATTTGCAATGGCTTCACCGTTCGTCTATCCGGAAGAAACAGAAAAGATGTCACACAGAAAATCCTTTTTCAAGAAAAAAGGAAGCAATTTTGGTATCAAAAAAGTTCCAAGTAATCAGAGCATTTACGAAGAATATCCTACTTTTGAATGGTCAGCATGTGCTCAAGGACCTGGTGGAATCATAAGTTCAAATAATAATTCAACTCCTGCTTTACTAAAAATTCACCGGGCAGCATCTCCAAGATTAAGTATAACTGATGATGATGCTACTTTAGTAGTGCATCAGAAATCAGGCAAATTTGGCGGAACGGGACGGTTTCAATTTGTTAGTTGGTTAAAAGGCGACAAGTCTAGTAAACAAAATCTTGACAACTTACACCCAGATTCTTACGGGTTTCCAGAAGGCATTTCACCATCACCTGTGCCTCCAGACAGTTATCCTGGTACAGAAAAGTTGGGTCGTCGAGCAAGTTTTCAAACGCGGGGTGCAAAACTAAGTCATAAATCTTCAAGTCACGTGAGTCTTACTTTTTTCAAAGCTCGGAAACGAATGGAAGATCATTTTAGCAAATTTGTGTTTGGAAAAGTAAAGAACAAACAGGGTGCTTTTGAAGATGCTACTGAATTAAGTCGTCGAAATTCTTTCGACTTTGAACCTACATTTAGAGACGGAGAAACCATTTGTTATCGAGAAAGCAAACTTGTACCGCTTCCCATTGTTCGCAACGGAATGTTAAGATTCTCATTTCTACTTGAAGCTTGTGCTCCAGGATCAATTCCTGATGCTCCACTTATAGCAGCAATTTTAGACATCAAAGCTCCCATTGTTGCAAGAGCAGCTTTCTTTTTTGAATGTGCCAACTTTGTTCACTCTTGTAATCGTGGTCAATGG
Organism: Dinothrombium tinctorium; assembly: GCA_003675995.1. Taxonomy (NCBI): domain Eukaryota; kingdom Metazoa; phylum Arthropoda; class Arachnida; order Trombidiformes; family Trombidiidae; genus Dinothrombium; species Dinothrombium tinctorium. The sequence goes on along the minus strand of NCKU01000062.1, from coordinate 20,672 downwards.
CCATCATGGATGAAACTTCATCTTCCCATTTTCAGACCATCAGGGCCTCTAAAGAGTAGTACATCTACTGAAATACGCGAAAGAAATTACAATTCACTTCACCGATCTGCAGGAAGGATGTTTTATCAATGGGCAGAAGCTATTGGTGCTTATCTGGAACAAATCATGTTCAACGAAAAGAATTTATCAGAATACAATAATTTAGACGAAACACGTAGGAAGCAACTGAAAACTGAAGATGAAGAGGAAGACTTTTTAGATGAAGCTCACATAGCAACATCTGAATCGAATTGTCCGTTCGCACTTCGTATGGCTGCTTGTCAACTTTTGTTGGAAATAACCGCTTTTTTAAGAGAAACCCATCAGTATTTACCAACACGCTCATCAAAATCCTCTCTTCGCGCTGAAAAACCATTTTCAAACTACGAATGTAAGGCTGTCATTGCTAATCGAAGATGGAGTATGGCATTAAGTAGCCTAGGGTTCAGTCAAAATTCTGCTCATAGTCTTATGTCATTAGCGGACCATCCACATCCTCACCATGGGGAACGCAGAATCAGCTTTGTATTACACGAGGCAGATAGAGAAGGATCTGATCATAGTAGCAATACGACAATCACTTTACCAGGAGATGAGCAAGGCCAGCATCCTGAAGAAGATAAAAAAGCTGCTAAACGCCTGTCACAGTCTAATGCCGCTAATGTGAGACCACATCTGCTTCGACGTGCAACTGGAACTGGAAGTGGAGACCGCCATGGCAGTGGTAGTTTTAAGAGACGAAGCATTAAGTTGAAAAAAGTTGCAGATCGCAAAAAGCAGCATCGAGCGTCAACAATTGCCGTTGATGATGATGACGAAAATTTGGCACCGACAACTAGTGCAGTTCGCAGAGCTGACAGTTTAAGATCCCGAAGAAAAGTCAGTGGAATATCAGAAAAAAGTGACACAAGTGAAAGAGCTGATATAAGTGGAGAAGAATCGCCTGGAATCCTGTCAGACGATGGTCAAGCTCCAGATACTCCTAGTGATAATTTAGCAGCAGATGATTCAGAAATTGTTAAGAATCTTCCTTGGTTGAGAATTGTCATTGGACTCATGCATACTTTAAACTACGATTGTATGCATCATAATTTTTGTTTGCCCAATTGTTACCGAAGACAAATGCGAGCATGCAGTCGTCTTGTGAAAGCTGTCAAGAAAATTTATACAGATAGTACTTCATCAAGTTCCACAGAAAAAATCGTCAAAGTAATCGATGAAAAAGAAGATGCTCTGAAGAGGGAGAAACGATTCAAAAGGATTATAACAGGCCCCTCTTCACCATTGAGACGTAAAACAAGTGCAAGTCATCATCTGGATCGAGAGTCCCATTTGATTTCACATTCGATTCATAGCAGCACGACATATTTGCCACAAATCGATGTTGAAGCGGGTTTAAGCTCCACTCAAAATGATCTCAGCCGTGAATTTCTTGAATGTAAAAACAAACTAGATTTGCAAACCAAAGACGAACCAAAAACGCTCAAATTCATGAAACATCAAGTAAATAGTTTATTTCACAGTCCCATCTCAACATTCATAAAAGGAGCTTTGACAGCGTCTCCAACCTCTTTTGTAGAAATTATGACAATTTCTTGGCAATTAATTCTTGAAACAGATCAACACACTTCTTCTTCTGCCGCAGTTGCATTCATTATATCAGCAGTAAAATGTCCTGAATATGCTTCAGATCTTTTAAACAAAGAACTTCGTCATCAGGATCCAGCAATGCGCATCAAAGCCATCAATAAGTTTTTTGTCATATGGAGATCAAGATACCAGTGTTGGCCAAGAATGGAAGACGGTGCATATTTAAGTTTTAAAGTGCCTCCTCCAATGATTGAATTCACTCTACCATCGCCAAAAATTGCTTTACCCTATCAAAACGTCGTCGATCCTCCATGGATGCCTCAGGTTAAAACAAAGATCGAAGAAGTCACGATAAATCAAGAGCAGTCATTACAACGCTCTTTTGTGACAGCAACAAAAACACGAAGAAAAGTTCAAATAGAACTTGTACAAAAAGCCCTTCAAGAAGAAGAAGATAAGTTGCGTGAAGAGCGTGAATTATATCGAATATCTGCGGTTCCAATCGTAAACGAAGCCGCCTATGAACCATCACTGCATAGAATTGAAGAACACGAAGAGCTAGATGACGATCAACCAGTAGAGCGTCCGCTAACGCATCATATACAAACTACTCAGGCGATATTTCCTTCCAGTTTGTGTACAGCAGCAATTACAATAATAAACTCATTGAACGATCTTGAAGTAAGTGCCAATGGAAGTGCTGTATATGAAGTCGCATACAAAGTCGTTTGGCATTGTCTTGTCGAAGATACAGCATTGTTTTTGCGACACATTTTTGAAAAACTTACTCGCGAAAATCAAAAAGTCATCTTCCAAATTTTACGACGTCTTATACGATTTATGCCTCGACTTCCTTCACAAGCTGCGTACACTCTTTACAATTATCTTATTGGTTTTGTTATGTTTTATGTTCGGTCACCAGTTGAAGGTAGTCAAGATTTGATTGGAACTACTCTTTCTGTTCTATGGCTGGTAACACCAAGTGTTCACGGATTGTTTCTGAAAGATTTGAAGCAAGTCTTACGCAAAGAACAGTGTGACGCTACTCTTTTGATCACTGCAAATGTCCCGAGTACAAAGAAAATCATTGTCCACGGACCTGAAGTTGGTGGAATTCCATCTCAATTTCCGATTCACGAAGACACTCAATTCTCACAAATTTTAATTGATAGTTTAGATTACTTTAGCATCGATGAATCTGAAATGAATCAATATTTTCTTGTTGATTCTAAAACAAATCAAATGCACAATTTAAGCGCTTTTGTAAGAGATTTTTACTTCTTCAAACGTTCGCAATATCCGCAGTTGTCTTTGGTTAAAATGAATCCTGAAAAAGCGTTTGAAAAATTACAACGCCAAGCGTTCACTTTGCAATTTGTTGAGTTGGGAAAAGTTTTAATGAGTTTATCCATTGTTAAATCTCCATATTTAGCCATTCAACGAGTATTGTTTCTTCACGAAGAGTTGATGAAATTGCCATCGTTTCCGCGCAAAGCTTTAGAAGCCAATTTCAACCTCTATCGGGGAAGTATGGCTAAAGAAATTCTTGGAATGGACACTCTTCATAAAATTGTTTGGGTGAAGTTAATTGGCCGAATGCTTGAAGTCACTTCTGGTTTCTTTGCACAATCCTCGGACATTCATTTGTTTTTGAACGTGATAAATGGTACATTAATTTTACATTGTGAAGATGCATCTGTTCTTCGATTATGTATGGCTATTCTCATAAATGCAGCGCACGAATTCAAAAATATATTCTCAAGTAATGGTTTTCTATTGATCATGCCGACAATTCTGCGAATTTATTCTAATCATCAAACAAATGGCTTAGTTTGTCGGACAATTCAATTTGTTTGCAAACAATTTTACATAATGCATCGAAAACCTTTTATGCTTCAGGTTCGAACAAATAGTTTTTGGCACTGTACTTATTAATTCTTTTATAGCTTTTTGGCAGTGCTGCACCTATCTTGGACATGGACTCATCAACAAATTTTGGCGATGCAAGCAAAGTTCAACCGAAAGCCTTCTTTCAGTTATTGCAATCAATGTCACAGTATATTGTTGATCCGTTGGACATACTTGAACTTGTTGATGTTGAAAAGCCTTTAAAAGCATTAGATTTTTGTTATCAAATGGATACAGAGACATTTACGATTTTAGATGCGATATCGCTTTGTGTAACTGTTATTGCCTACGCTGCCGATTCTCAAAGAGGCGAACAAATGTTAACCATTCTCGAAGCATGCCTACCACTTTTCATGAAACACATGCAAACACTTACTCTAAAAAAAGAAACTCCTGGAGGTCCGAGAGCGGAATTACAAATGATACATAATCTTTCTGTTTGCATGAAAACTATGATCAGTAATAGTGAAGCTTTGACTAGGTGAGCATTATTTTTGTTTGAAAATTTCACGACACAATTTTTTATTTTTACTTAGAAATTTCACCGGACCTCAAAGAGCAATCGATTTGCGAAGCTCAAGCATAAAGAATGCTTCAAAAGGAGCTTGTTCACCACCTTATGAAATCGATGATGATAGTCATTCAAAGTATGTTTTTGATAGTTTTATCATTGGTTTTTAATAGTTGTTTAGCAGATTCATGGGCGAATCATATTACCCGACTCGTACGAAACAGCAAAATAGCGGCGATGAAGATGCTGAAGCTATTCGACTTGATTTTCGAAGACCACGCGATGCAATTTTGAATGTTGTCGCCGAATTTTTAACGAGAAGTACCTCTCGACTTCAAGATTTGAGCAAAAAGTTGCCTGATTTGCATCAAAAGGGTTCTTCCTACGAATTGCTCGATGTTAAGTGCCATTTAAGACTCGCAGAAATAGCTCACAGTTTATTAAAAGTTGCTCCTTACGATCCTCAAACTATGGCTTGTCGAGGATTAGTTCGCTATATGAACGAAGTGTTGCCAAATTCTGAATGGCGTCAAGAAGCAATGCGACCAGCATTGATTATGATCTTACGTCGCTTAGATAAGATGTTCAGTAAAATTTCGAAGAAAACCGCAATGAAACGCTTGACCGATTGGGAGGCAGCAAAACGCTTACTGAAAGGTGTTTATTCAACATTTGTAAAGCATCCATACATCGTTCATCTTCCTCACTTAAAATCTCTAATCAACATTTGTCAAAACATTATTCTCGGCGACCCAAACAGCCCTCTCTCAGATAGTTCTTCAGCAGTACCTACATGGACAGCCGCACTAAGTCACTCACCACCGGCCGGTTTTTGCTCAGTTTCAGTAAGATTGATTGCAATGCAATTGCTTCAAATGCCCGAAAGTCAGACATTAGAAGTGATATGTCAGGGAGCGTTTTCCAGTCCGGAAAAGACCGAAATCTACCTTATTAACATGATTTATCCTATGTGTATTCGAATTAGTGGAGGGCTGAAAGATGTGCCCAAATTAAGACCGTGCGATGTGACGTTTACCCTCTCGATTATTCTGAACACTTTGAATCCTCCTGTTTCGAAAAGTGGTGGAAAATCAAGTGAATCATCAACGATACAATCAAATTCATTTCTACAGAGCTCATTACAACAAATCGGTTTGCTTGGATTAAAAATAATGATGGTTTGCTTTGAACGACAATTGATGACCGATTGGTATCGTATTGCGAAATGCATTCGCGAATTAGCGAATAAAAATTTAGGCGGACTGAATTTATGGAACTTTTTGGATTTTGTTGTTACACACAGAACTTCGCTTTTTATTCTTCTATTGCCATTAATACGCTATAAATTGTTACAAAAAATATGTGACAACGAACAAGAATATTATTACCAGCAACTTATCAAAGAGAAGCTAGCTGGTCGTGGTATGCCTTCTTGCCGGAGTAAAGGTCAATTATTGGTTTATTTATTAACCGAGTTAAAGAATCTTAAAGAGGATCTCATTAATCGAAAAACCGAAGATAAAGGCAAAAGTCCAATGGGTCACGGAGTTGGACATCGTTTAAGTCATGCTTTCACATCTTTACAGTCAAGTGTGGCACGACCTTTTGCTGGATCTTCGGCAACCGCAGCACCTCAAACTTCATCTCCAACAGTAGAAAGTGAACCAACTCCTCCTAAACGCCCTACTTTACTGAGAGGACTGAGCTTCAGACACGAAGGTAAAATGCCTCTTCGTGGATTGAGTGTTAAATTACCGACTGAGCGTGAAGGTGGCCGAAAAGTTCTCGACAGATTTGTCAGACGAACGAGTTATCCATACAACACTGAAGATGATAATAAAACAGGAAAAGGTATTTGTTCAGTCAATTTCTTTGTGATGATCAATGAAATTTCAGAGAACAAGAAAAATGATCAAGAGCACTTTCAATCGGAACCACGTTTGTTCCGCAACAAATCAACAATACATATGAAAAAACGAGTAAACCATGAAAATGGACAGGTTGATGAAAATAAAGTGACTAGTCCAGAAGCATTATCGCCTGGTAAGCAAATATGATTCAAATTTTTTTTTTATTCAAACTGCATTAGATGCAGGTTCGAGTGTTTCTTTGTCGGGAAGTGTCGAATGCGATGATAGTGATCGTCCAAAACATCGGTTGCAACGTCAAAAAGCTCAAAGTCGGAAAACGTTTAGACTCAGGAAGTCAAGACGAGGAACAGCATTCTTTAAGAAGAATGAAGGTGGCGAAGAAGAAAAGGAATCTGATCGCGCTTCATCAGAAGATGGAAAACAAAAAACTGAAACGGACGAGCAAGAAACAAATGCCGCACAAGAAATACAGAAAACAAATGGAAAAATTGCTGCCAAAGATTGTGAGAAGCTCAATGCCAATGTTAGTGAAAAGAAAAGCGAAGCACAGTCAGTACCCTTACCCATTCCCCTTGTCGCTGCTGAACTAGATGAAAAATTCAATTAAAGAAGTAGCTTAACATTTTATGTTAGTAAAATGAGTGCCAAACATTTGTTTAAAGTAGCTTTTCGCCTTTTAGTCAAATAAAATTTTCTTAATTTGTTTCCTTGTATCAAAATGGTTTAACTTTTTGGAGATAAGCAATCAAACCGTGGTCACAAAAAGATTATATTTTTCTCAGAAACAACTGAATTGCATAAATTTATTCATAGAAAAAACTTGAAAAAAAAATCAAAAATGAGATATCAAAAGACTTGTAGTCAAAGCTCTTCCTTAGGAGAATAATTTTTACCGTAATATGGCTTATTCTCAATTGTTACTTCTTGAAGGCGTTCCTGTTCAACGAGAAAGTCTTTCGCTTCCCACGCCTGTGCTCCATCTTTAAACATGAATATCGCTCGATTGTCGTCGATCAAAAATCGTTCGGCAATGATGTGACTGTTCATGAGACCAGTTTGCCAAAGAGCGGTGAGTTCTTCGCTTTCTTGTCGCGTTGGATTACCACCGACGGTCACAAATGCCATCAGTGTTTTACCCTTTTTCGACATTTTCAAAATGTTTTCAGGATTCGAAGGATCCAACTGTGACAAGTCGATTTTAGGCGCCGGTCGCTTATATTCAGGCAATTCGTCCTCTTCCAACGGTTCGTCGTTTTCCTCCCATTGATCGAACAATCGTTCTAAATCTGCGTCTGTATAATCGCGAACGTCTTTCTTCGCCCATTCGGGCTTCTCTTTCTCATCGCTGTACTTTTTCGCCTCAAACGCGACAAACAGGAGAGAAAGCAAAGCGCAAACGATCGTCACGCTGTTATTTTTCATTTTATTTGGAACTAAATTCAATTAAGTTTTTAAATTAAGTTTAAATGCATCGAAAATAGAGCGACGGTCGTTTCGACGAGCGCAGTGCAAACCAATGTACAGATGTAATTCGGCGAACGAGTGAACGGCGTCAGATTGAAAAGGAGGGCGTTTCGTGTTTATCGATGAACAGGTGATCGCTGCGAAAAGGAAAGCGACAAAAATGAAGAAAAAGGTTCGTTTGTCATTGTATTTGTTTTCGATTCTTGTTTTCAATGCTTCGCTGTCGAATAGGTGCTGTTGATGGGAAAGAGCGGGTCGGGAAAGACCAGTATGCGCTCGATAATATTCGCCAATTACATCGCCAGAGACACTCGTCGTTTGGGGGCAACCATCGATGTCGAGCACAGTCACGTCAGATTTTTGGGTAATTTAGTGCTTAATTTGTGGGATTGCGGCGGACAGGAAGCGTTTATGGAAAATTACTTCGCCTCGCAACGTGACAATATATTCAGAAACGTTGAGGTCCTAATCTATGTCTTCGATGTTGAATCGCGTGAACTCGAAAAAGATATGCACTACTATCAAACCTGCTTAGAGGCGATCCTTCAGAATTCGCCCGAAGCGAAGGTTTTCTGTTTGATACACAAAATGGATTTGATCGAAGAGGATCAAAGAGAAATGGTATCTCCAATTGTTATCAAAATCTTTTTGACATATTTCCATTCTCAGATATTCAGAGAACGTGAGGCTGATTTAATCAAACTTTCAAAGCCTATGGAATGTAAATGCTTTAAAACTTCCATCTGGGATGAAACATTGTACAAAGCATGGTCTGCCATTGTTTACAAACTAATTCCTAACGTACAAGAACTTGAAAAACATTTACAGCACTTCACTGAGATTATCGACGCTGACGAAGTTTTGCTGTTCGAAAGAGCGACTTTTCTGGTGATTTGTCACTGCGAACGGAAGCCGCATCGCGATGTGCATCGATTCGAGAAAGTTTCAAATATAATTAAACAATTTAAACTTAGCTGCAGCAAATTGGCGGCACAATTTCAAAGTATGGAAGTTCGTAACTCAAGTTTCGCGGCTTATATCGATATATTTACCCCTAATACTTATGTAATGGTTGTTATGTCCGATTCTTCAATACGTGAGTTTCATTTTCTCTCAAAACACGGAGCCGAGATTATGATTATCATTTCATTTTTAGCGTCTGCGGCAACACTTATCAATATAAAGAATGCTCGCAAGCATTTTGAAAAGTTAGAAGGCGTTAAAACTCAAAATCCTCCGACTGCGTTTGCCCCTCGTTAGAAATTTGAATTTTAATAATCTATTAATTATTGAGTTACCAATTCGCTTTTAATCTGTTCACTATTTTTTCAATAAACGATTTATGATTTGCATATAAATGCATTTTGCTGCTAATGTCGAGCCATTTAACACCGATCGCATCATCTCCAGCTTTGAACTTAAATTCTTTAACGATATTACCAGTTTCATCGTGAAAATTGTAAACTACAGTTTCCATCCATGCGTTATCTGTATTACGAGGATCGTCGACAATTCCACGATAAATTTCAACGCCTGAACTGTCAAAAAATGAGTTTATCTTCTTTTGCACCGCTTCGAGTTCGCTTTTCGGCAAATGCAAGGAACTTAATGCTTCTTCGAGAAATTCTCTTCGCACAGTTGCAGCGACATTCTCACCGACATCAACCATTCCCTTGAAAAAAAAAGAAAAAAGAATTTAGCTAAAAATCTAGAAAACAATCAAAGTACTCCAGGGATGGCCCATTCATGAGTATCTTTTCGCTGAATCGTTACAAATTGAAGAATCGGTCGATTAGTCTCTTTGTCAAACAATTTTTCGCCATTGTCATTACGTTTCCATCTAGAATTATAAAAAAAACTTCATTTATAATTATGGTCTTGAATAAAAAATTATTAATATATATGTAGGACCACGTTATGGCAGAAAACATTTCATGAGCTCTTAACGAAATGTTAAACAATTTTTTTTCGCATATGAAAAATACGAATTCTAATTCTAGTTGCACTGTTTCAAACCATTAAATTTTAAATATTTTGTTAGGAGAATTAATTCATCTTCTATACAGGGCTGGGATAAAAAGCCTAATTCGGGCGGGATTCAGGAACAAAAATGTGACATTTTCGTGAATTATTCGGGAATATAAGAACCTTAAATTTCGATGTTTAAAAATAATTTTTCAATGAAATATTCATTTAAACTTTAGTGATAGAAGCTTAAATTTGCCTTTTACACTTACCTTTAAAAAATGAGCACTCTTCAATTTAGGCGGACAAGTGCAAAAAAAAAATTGTATTTCGGCTTGCATTGTTTACGAGTAAACACAACAAATGCTTCTATGAGTCAGGTGCCATTTTATCTATTAGAGTGTGTATACAGTCGTGCACATTTTACTAGCGACAAAAATATAGAATTTTCATAAGCAGAAGACTTTCAAGAATTCTGTTATTATAGTGTTTAATGCAATTACAGTTAGTTTTTAAATTGAAATATAACAATTACTTGATGACTAGTGGTTACAGCAGATGGCAAATTAATTTTTTCCATTTATCTAGTACAGTAAACGGCAAAACAATTCCCCACTCTAGCATGTATATGCGCATTTGGGGTGGGGAATTGTTTTGCCATTTACTGTACTAATGATTGGTTGACTTTGGGGATAAGCATTAAAGTTTCAGTTTAAAAATCCCCGCAAAGCGTTTTGCCTTCTATTGTACCATTATGCACTTAAAATTTTTGATAAACTTTCATAACAAAATTAAATTCTCTTTTATCAAACTTTTATTCTTTAATCTTTTGTTGTAGCTAAGGAAATGGTCAAAATTTTTGTAATTGAAAGAGTGTTAAATAAAGTGGTCATTCGACTTGTAGAACTATTTGCTGTGTTTACCCGCAAACAAGAAAACCGAAATACCAATACGGCTCAAATTTCGATGAAAATTTACATTTAGACTGCCTTATGAAGCTGAGGTTTAATGCAAATAAAATTTTGGTTTAAACATATACAATTGCGAGAAAAATGGACTTTTCGATTTTAAAGATTCTTTAAAAATATTTCCAAGCAAAACAAGAATTGCTGCAATGTTTCTAAAAAAACTGTTTCCTCATTTTTTCGAATTTCGAAAAGATTACATATCATATGAGTTCTTCGGATTTTAGTTGCCAAAAGTTTTCTCCCTCTTTCTTTTTAAATTTTGGGTGATTTTTTTCCTCTTTTGTAACTTTTTATAAGTACACCGATAGAAATTAAATCAACTCACGTCGTATGATTTTTCACTTTTCGGAATTCGAAAAAATTTCAGGAAATTCAAGTTAAAAAAACAAGGAAAAATGTTACAGCAAAACATGTGTTTTCTTTGGAAGTATAGGTTAAGACTTTTTGCAATCGGCCCCACTTGATTATCTCGATTATAGTGGATTTTATATTTATTTTTATTTCATTTAAAAACACCATTTTCTCTGGGAATTTGTGAATGATTGAGACAAGATTTTTATATGCACTTATCACAAAGAAATCTCAACTCGACATTTTGTCAAAATTGGAACAGGACATGAAAAATTTTTCTTTGTAAGTTTTGAAATTATGTTAATCTGCCAAAAAAATTTCAAACACTTCGTGGCCTATTCTTTTTATGTTAAGTACCGTGTTACAACCGAATCACCGGCATGATTCGGGCCCCATTTGCCCAACTTTCCCCTTCCACAAATGCCGGTTCTTCCGCTTGGATTTAACGGGTAACCATTAACAACTTGATAAATGCCTTCGTGACTTCTTCGATCGACATTACCGTCTACTGCATTCCATTTTGGATTGAAACATACAGCGCTAATAGATTAAATATTACAAAAGTAAAAGAAAGAATAGAAATTGTACCCGATTTCGGGATCCGCCCACGGTTTACCGGCAAAATCGAGCGAGAAATTAGTGGGTTTATAATCACTAAATTCAACCGACCAATTTTTCAAATGTGAAGGAACGAACGAACGATAAATATGTTGTTTACCGAAAACATGATACAATTGCTGCACTTTTTCGATGTAAACAATTAAAGCGTGAGAAATGAAATTGAAAACGAATGAAATAAAGGCTTACTTTTGGCCATTTTTAAAGAAAACACGAAAGTAAACAAAACGAACGCAGCTTTCATCGCCACAATCGCGAAGCAAGGCGGCGGCGAACGCAGCGATCGGTCCCCTCATTCGACGTAGCATCGATTGCCGACCCTTTGAACCCTGAGTGAAGGCGTGTCTTTAAAAAATCGGTCCGTGAAATTGGTCACAGTTTTAGCGAAAATCGCACAGAAAAACGCGACGCTGTCGAAAGGTATACAGTCTTCGATCGCAGCTTTTTCCGCTTTTCGAACGCTATATTCGTTTCATTCATTCATTTGTTTGCGAACAAAACGAAGGCAATGGCTTCGGACAACGACACTTCGCGTAAGTTTATTGCACTCTTCTATTTTTTTCGCCGTTCTTTCGAACTGTTCGCTTTAATACCGCTCTCTGTTCGACAGTGGTTCTGGTCACAGGTGCTTCTGGATACATCGCCTCGCACGTAATTAAACTGCTACTCGAAGACGGCGGCTACAGGGTGCGTGCTACCGTTCGCTCGTTGAAAGACGAAGAAAAAGTAAAATCGATAAAGAGTGCGTTCGCGGACGCAAAGCACGAACTGCAACTGGTCGAAGCCGACCTCGTCGCTGCCGATTCTTGGAACGAGTGAGTCCTGAATTCGTATTTTCGCTTAATTCTGCAATTGTTTTTTTTTAATTCCATTTTTCGTTCGTTTCTTTTTACCGTCGCTTCAATGCAGAGCTGTCAAAGATGTTAAGTACGTGATTCATGTTGCGTCTCCGTTTCCGAATTCGATACCTTCGAATCCCGATCAATTGTTGAAACCCGCTGTCGACGGCACACTCAATGTTTTGAGAGCTTGTGCAGAATCAGGAACCGTTAAACGTGTTGTCGTAACGAGCTCTATTTGTGCAGTTTACGGTAATTTTCGTCTACGCTTCAGTTGCCGTTTTATGTAATTGTTTCGTACTCTATAAAGACCCCTCGTTACCGATTCCGAAAGAAAATGAGGAAAGTAAGACGTTTAATGAAGAAAATTGGACAAACGGAGAGGACCCACACCTAGATTTATATGCAAAAAGCAAACTTATGGCGGAAAAGGCAGCGTGGGATTACGTTAAGGAGTTGCCCGGTAATACGTACAGTTTACCCAGTCTCAGATTTATGTTTTAATTAAAAAATGCTCCATGTACAGATGGTAAAAAATTTGAATTAGTTGTCATTAACCCCGGCCTGGTTTTCGGTCCTCTCATTTTTAACCAAATGGGGACGAGCTTGGAAATGGTGAAGCGTCTGTTGGATCGATCGGTTCCTGCGGTAGCTAAGCTCAGTGTGAACGCGGCTGATGTACGCGACGTTGCGTTGGCTCACATTCGCGCGCTCACAGTTCCAGAAGCAGCCGGAAATCGCCATATAATTGTCACATCGAATGTTATGATGAAAGACATTGCTCTAATCCTGCAAAAAGAGTTCAAGCCCCAAGGATATCACATTCCAACAATGGTTGTTCCAAATTTCGTCGTATGGATGAACAGTCTTTTGGATAAATCGTATAAATTGGTTGTACCAAGACTCGGACGCGATTATAAATTTGAAACTAAACGAGTAAGTTTTTTTCCATTGTTTACTTTTACCTGTTTAATTTTCTTTTTCTACCTCTTTAGATGCAAGAAGTATTGGGCATTACTCCAACTGAACTCGAGAAGACTATTATTGACACGGCAAACAGTTTAATTGAACGCGGAGTAGTCAAGAAACCGAAGAAAGCGAGAAAAACAAAAGAAGAAACTGGTGCTGGTGACGGTAAGTAATACATGGCTAGTTTAGGTAATTGTCAAAAAACGCCTTTGCTAGCGAAAGCAACCGAAGAAACAAAACCGGAGACCGTGAAAGAAAAGGATCTCAATGGTGCTGAAACGCGGCCGCAGGTAGAAGTAACAAATTAGTCTGCATTTATGCAACAACGTTGAAGAATTTATTGTGATCGTGAAATTACTGCTCTCTTTGCTCGAATCTCATAAACAAAACAAAATTTTATTCCTTCAACTTTAATCGTAACAAAACTTTTTTTGGTTTGTTTTACTCACACTTTTTATGGTCTCTTCTAAATAAGGGTTTTACACTTTTACACAAGCAAACAAACGTCACAAATTTTTACTCCTCTCTCTCTCTCGTTCTCTCTCGTTCTCTCTCTCGAAATGTTTTTTTTTCACTTTTAATACTCGAATATTTACTTAAAGAAGAATCGAAAAAAATGAAAAGTTGATTGCTCCTTGAAACGGTGCTCTTATTTCCATTTAACTTCTTTAATTATTCAAAACTTCAAAGTAAAAGTTTTTTATCTCTTCTTTAGGAAAAAAGTCAATTCCATTCCTAACAAATTCAATTTTTTTATTCTTTAATTTTTTGTCTTAATTTTTCAAAGGTTTTTTGAAATATAATTTTTTCACGACTAATTTATTGAGATTTTTTGCGTTTTTCCGTATATTTTTAAAAAATACGGTAATGTTGCTTAATGGTACCTTTGTTAATGTCTCTCTCTTTCTCTTTTTTCTCTAATGTCATAATCGCATCAGCTCAAAGACTGGCAGCGTTTAACTTTTTTCAAAATAATAACACACAAACACAAACATACACAAACACAACAACAACAACAAAAATAACTTGTGAAACGAAGCTCTTTAATACTCAATGTAATAACTCCTCTCTTAGATTTGCTTTATACTTATAAAAATTAAATAAAGCGATTTCGCGAAAAAATTCTTTTTTTTCAAAGTGTCTTTAGTTTTTTAATGCTTAAATGTTATTGTTTACAATGCGTTTACTTAATACTAATTCAAGTGAAACGCGCCGACAGACGATATTATCGCATTCTTTCGCAAAATCTTAAAACGCATTTTGGTTGGATATCTTAATCATATCACAATTGTTTATTTTCTTCAAAAGTCGCGAAAAATGAATAAAAATTTACGCGATGCTTTTATCGAAGAAAATGAATGACATGGTAACTAAATTTAGAATTCGCGTGATGTTTTTATTCAACCGCGAATTATGATGATCATAAATTTTTCATGGGCCAATTTCGATCGGCGTTTTCTTTTATTTCTTCTCTATTTAGTTCTTTTATTTTCGATAAAAATTTTTACAACAAAAATCGCTCGTTACCATCCAGCATGACAACTATTTTTTAAATTCTAATTTAAAAGAAGCAAAACGCAAAAGAATTGTTCTTTTAAACTGCTTGAACTTTCAAACATTTATCGTGATTTATTAAGCGCAAAAACGGCTTTTTTCTGAGAATTTTACCGTTAAAATTTTTTACCTTTATTTTCATATTTGACACATTAAAATTAATTTGCTAAATTTCGTAACGCTTAAGAAATTCACTGCGAATGAGTGAACACCAACGCGTAGAGTTCACTGTGTTAATATCAACGGAAGGTGTTGTTGAGTAAAAAAGAAAATCTTATGAATATTCTTCGATCTCATTCAAAACACTCAGTGTATAGCTATTGAATTATGAATTACGAAAGAGATTTAAAGAAAAACCGCTGAGAACAAGTTGCGTAAAATGCTTTCAACGAACTCAAAAATTTGAATGGCTGGCATTAAGTTTCTCGATTGCGCTTTCTGCTATTTGGTTTTTTATAAATCAAGCTTTTTAAACAGCGTTTGCGGTTTATATCCTGTATACGAAGAGTTTATTCACACTTTGTGATCATTCATTTTAAATTGATTGTTCAACCTCGAATTAAAAGCATAAGATTTCAATTTAAGAAAAAATGCCAATAAACACCCAACTTTTTCACAATGGAACTTAACAAAGTGTTGCGGCAATAAAGGAAACGAAATATTGCTGTTGTCGGTTTCAGTGTTGTTTGGCTTCTCAAGAATTTAGAAAGTGAATGTGTCATAGCCACTGTTTTTTATGCATTGAATATGCATAAAAGTTGTTACTGAATTTGAAATTAAGCTACTTCACCTATTTTCGATCACATTTTATCATTGTCAATATTTGTTTAACGTGTGTTTACGCTTCACACTCGACTTTATCTTTCGTACGAATGCTTTTATAAAACAAAGGTTTGTATGCAAATAGAAAAGCTCTCAATGCCCTTCTATTCCTAATTTTATATCCCGGTCTCAATCTATTCCAATTGAGTGCCAATAACACAAAACGATCTAATTTCAACTCGAGCTGTCAAACTCGAAGCAATCGATCATTTATCATTTTAAACTCGAATGTTCGCAATTATTAAACTCTAGCAAAACTGTCGTGTGTCACATTTTGGAAATAAAAATTAAACTTTTGGACATTTTTACTACTTGGTCGGAAATTATAGCGAACATTTTGATTCGAAATTTTTGTTGTTTTCGTAGTGAATTTTTCTCGTCAAAACATTTTGCGTTTCAAATTTACTCAAATTCAAATGCTGTGAGTTTCATAAAAATTGATCGACAAATTATAAAGTTAGTTATTAAAAGCTAAACAAATATCGAAAAAATTCAAAGCATTTTTGAGCTTTTCTTTGAAATACAATTACTCAAAACATAAATAAATCATAAATAAATTAAGTGAAATAAATAATTTTTATTTACAAAATGAAATTACTCTGTGAAGAACTTAATTTTAAAAAATATTATTGCGAATTTTCTACATACATTGTTCAACATCTTCATATCTCAATTTTTTCAATTAGTAATAATTTTTCAAAGATACTAAATAAGTGGATAGATTATCAAGAAAAGATTTAGCTAACAATGTAAATGTTAGATCCTCCCTTTCTTAATAAATCTATTCAATTGAATGAGTTAATTATAAAAGGATTTTTCTAACATTTGTACACATGCGAGATACACCCTTTCATAATAAATATATTCAAATGAACACTTTTATGCAAAAAGGGGCTATCGTTCTTTTTGAATAACTCGAGATTTCTTCAATCAAAGTGATAGATTTTACAATATTTTATTGTTGACATTAATAATGCTTTTCATAATCTCACCTGCAAACCACAATTAGTTAATTAATAAGCTTAAAATTAAAATTTAAGTTTTTCGGCTAAAGCTCGCGAAAATTAAAAAAAAAATTATAAGGAGTGAAATTCGTTTGCGAACTTAAAGAATTAAAATCAAAATCGCTCACTATAATTTTCGGCTAACTTGTACTTGTTTATTGTGGTTTAATGTTCGAATTTACCTGAATTTTTTGCTCAGAATTGAACAAGCCGAACTATCTTTTTGATTCTCGTCTCTGATCTCGTTTTGTTTTTCTATAAAGCTGTAAAATAAAATCTATTAAAAAATTTAAGAACAAAGTTTTTAAACACTCAAATGGCTTGAAAGTTTTCAGTTTGAATTTAATACAAACTAGATATAACAATAAGAATGTAGCCTCAATTTTTGCAGGACGCATGTTTAATATATGTTTTTATTCACAGTTTATCAATAAAACATTGAAACAGTAAAAAAGGCAAAATCATTTATATACTGAGTTTTGAAAAGAAATTTGAGTAATAACATGTTCAGAGTATTTCATTTCTTTTAGCGATATCATAATGTCAATCATCGATTGAAGCCAAAAGCTTTATGGTGTATAAGCAAAGAGAGAATCACATTTTTGCTTCAATAAGTTTAGTTATTGAATTTAACTTGTGTTCCACAAAACACTAAATTGATTGAAACGTTTCGCTATTTTTTGGGATGAAAGCACTCATTTAAAGTCATTTGATTAATGTTCAAATTCGCCTGCTTGAATTACTGCTCTATATTTTCAACAAACTCAATTTAGGCTTATATTCTTATTTTTCAGAGTAATTTAATGCAATTTAATTAACCAACTTCTGTATTCATTTAATTAAATGCCAGTTTAAGAAGTTGCGCAAAGTGACCATTTGTCTTAAAGCAAATTTTTTAGTAAATTGTCGAAATTAAACATTTATGATTTCATTTAAGATAAATTCAGATAAATTTTTTAAAAAATTCAAAGGTTTATTTAACTTTATGAATAATAAATAATTCGTTGCTTTTTGATCTCATTTTATCTTTTTTAAAAAATTTCTGACTGTTGATTTTCACGCTCAACAAATAAATAATCTGAATTTAGACATTGTTTTCGTTCTCAAAGAGATTTTTAAAGAAAGAAAAAAATATTAAATTAATGAAATGAGAGAGGGAAAGAAAAGGAAATAAAGAATAAAGTGTTTGGATGCTGATGATAAGACGTTCTAAGAAAGCAATCTGGCAAAGATTGTTAATAGTAGAAATCAATTGAGTTAACAAGATTGAAGCAATATGACATTGAAAGAATAATCAATAATTGTGAATTAAACTCGTGATTTAAAAGTTTAAATTCGGGTTAAAAATTGCACAAAGAAAAGGAGATAATTCAGCGAAAAAGAGAAAAAGCTAAGCATTAATTACTTCAGTAATCTCAGGGCATAAAGCATAAGTGTAATAACAATGAGGAAAACGAATTTCAATCTCGTCGAGGTTTTTTTTTGATTTTCACAAGAAAACAAGAGAAATTCATTTCTTTTTGACAATCACATTCAAGAAAGTTTCTCTGAAACTCTCAAGCAATTTAATAAATAAATACTAGCAAACAAAAAATAGTAATTTTTAGGCAGCATCACTGGACTTCAGCTGGACACTGCAGTAACAATACTTTCTTAAACCTTGATGCGTTTGTAATATACAATGAGGTTGATTTCCATACATATTCACACGACTTATTTGTGATTCAGTAATATTAAAAGATTTAAGAATATGATTGTATTGAACGGTGCCTTCATAAACACCTTGACTAGGTTTTGTAATGATTTGGATTTGGTACACAGTTTCTGAAACCTAAAAAAGAAAAAATAAATGAATTAACTTCGACTTTGATTAAAACTTTGACAATACACTTGTGTGCGCAGAAAGATCAGGTACGAATCCATCATAATCTTTGCTCTGTTTAAAAGAAAGCAATTCTTTTCTTGGTTCCGCTTTTTCTGCTCGTGTAATATGACTTATTTCCAAAAGAGCACACAAATTTCGCACTTCTTGCGTAAGTCCATTAATAAAATCTACCAATGCTTGAGCAGCTGCCTTTACGATCGGATTGCTAACGTCTGCAGGCTGCCAATTTAAACAAGTGCACCAATGAGCTTCTATGTCGGCATCTTCACAAGTTCTTGACATAGGGATCTCCTCAAACAGACTTATACTTCGAGGTAAACGACGAGCATTTGCGAAACTACTTTGGCTCGAAACATCTTGGCCATTGTTGAATAAATTTAAGATCGTTAGAAATGTGGCATAAAGGTCGAAAGGAGTTGTAAGCCGGTCTTTTCCGTTGATCCTCAAATTTCTAACAGCATTTGGAAACTTTGCTTCAAACCATTTTGGCAATACAAAAGAAAAGAATGGCAAACGCTCTTCTTGTTTGCCTTGTTGAGTTTCACGAATAGTTGAGAATCTATTCCCATGATCACTCATCACGATTAAAATAGTATTTTCTAATATTCCATCGTTTTGCAATCGTTCGAGCCATTGTTTCGTTTCAATGTCAGCCTGCTGTAAGAGGTTGAAATCATCATGACTATATTCACTGTGAAATCCGAATGCAAATTTAGGAATATCAGGATAAACGTCGAATAATTGTCGAGACCAATCGAGCATAATTCGGACTCTAGGCTGAGATCCTAAACAATATGGTTTGTGACGTTTGTATTGTTTCTGAGCTTCAATATAAAAAGGTCTTCCAAAATGATCGGTTGGCTTTGCGTCGAAACCACGTAATCGGTATGAAAATGTACCAAAATTCGGCCCATCTTCAACGTAAGAAGTAACATAACCTTGATTGGTGTAATCATTCCATATAAATGGGTACACATTAACAAACTGTGCGTTTGGAAATCGTTTTCTAGTTAGCGGCAATTCCACTTCGGTCGAGCCCGTTAATATCGGTATAAGAGCTTGTGGCGTTCCATCGCCAACAATATTATAGGATTGCAAAACAGTTGCATTTAATTGTTTAACTAAATGCTTATAAGTTTGCGGCATTTGTCGAATAAAATGCGCTCTCGATACAGAATCAAACCCGAACATAAAAACATTTAATTTCTGTTTATTCGCTCCGAGAACGTGTTCTTTTAAAATCTTTTTTGCTCGTTTCACGGCTTTTTCGTCTCGATGCACAGAAGCCATAATGTTTTTCCACTGTCGTGAAGATTCTGTAAAATAAAGTGAAGAATAAATATGAATGAAAAGTAAAAATGAAACGAAGGATGAACAATTTTTTGTTCAGTTCGCATTACTGGATTTCGAGGGCATCGCATTAGGTTTTTATTTCAAGTGCATTCATGTATTTCAAGTGTTTTTTTCTATATTCAAGTTATTAAATTTTTTTTTAATAACTTTTAAAGGAATGAAATTTTTAATCAAAAGTAACCTGAAATCGTCGCAAGAATGTCGCTCTTTAATGACGATTTTTGACGATTAAAAAACCAATGAAAAGATAATTATAAATTCGAGAAAAGATTAAGATTAAATTGTTTTTTTTTTAAACCGGCTTTTCGCCCGTTTTGAAAAGAACGAACGCTATTTTCTGCAAGTGTCGACAATTGATACGCGAATGAAATGAACCAAACAGCGCACTTACCGTCGCTGCATTTGACCAGAAAGAAGTCTTCTTCGAGCGTTAACTCCGGTTTGGCAGACGAAAGCAGCACAGATTGTCCGCGTCTCGAAGTATTGTCGTCCACACGTATTAAATAAGTGATCATACATTGGACATTGCTATCGTTTCGCTTAAGAATCGCTTTGCCGTTCGAGACGACCACCCAATCGTCTTCGCTCGAGCATCGGATCGGCTTCAAGCGCTTCACGAAACGAATGATCTGCGAACTGAACGGGTCCAGTTGCGGCGTTTTACACGCAATCACATCTCGTCTATTACTGTAATTGTTGTTAGTGTTGAGAACTTGTCGCAAGAAACTGCCGTACGTTCGAAACTCGAACAGCACGAAGCACGCATAGATTGAACAGAGAGCGAACAGAAGCGAAGCGATCAGCTTTTTTCGATGCCAAAATTTATTAAAGAAGCGACAATTAAACAAATGCATGTTGTTTCGCGAGTAAAGTGACATGAAAGTGAAATTTGATTTGAAACATGAAATGAGAGAGCAGCAAAATAGCAATGCGTTCGCTTCGTTTCTTTCCTTTCTGTTCG
>NCKU01000061.1:0-74012 GCA_003675995.1 Dinothrombium tinctorium | reverse complement strand
TGCTCTTATCTTCTAGCTTTTATTTTTTTTTCTTGACAATTTACGGTCGCAAAATTTAAACTTTCTCCAGTAATATGGTTTTCCGTAACTTTAGGTCAGCTACTGCTCTGTGGCTAATCGTAGGATGAGCGTAGCACTACTCGTCAAGAGACTGGAGATTGTTCAATCAATTTTGAATTTTACTTTTCTTTTCCATATCATTCAAATAATTTCTTGCATTGCAGAAAACGTCAACTTTGAATTATTTTTATCGTCAGCAATAAAATTTGCACAATAAGAAAGGCTAAAACATTTTCTCGCTCTATTTACTTCGCGAGATAGCGAAATAAACTTCGCTTTTTCACTTTTTTTGCATATCAATTCATGGAAAAAATCGATTTCATGCATTTTAAACGAAAATATCCTTTAATGCCATAAAATTTTCTCTATTGAGATTAATACTAAAATTGTGAATGTTTTGAATTTTATTTTCGCCACACGCGAATGCGATTGTATTTAGATAAAATCAAAAAGCTCGAATTTGAATTTTCTTAATGAGCATTGCGAAAGCTTGAATTTTTTGAAAATTTATAATAGCAAATCTCACGCTCCTTTGCTAACTTTATTTAATTTTTTTGTCACATTCTCATCAATTTTTTGCTTTCTTTCTAATTTTTTTATTTTACTTTTATTGTCAAAACAAATGATTAAAAAACTTGGTACAAATGTAACGTTCAATTAGCGATGTGAATTCTTCGATATGATTTTCTTTTGTTAAAAAAAGTTGCATATTTCGAAAAACCAAAATCATTTCGAATCATGTTCACACTCAATTCTGAATCGATAAATCTAACGCAACTTATTTTTACTGTCCCACCGAAACTAGAACCTAAATCTCCCATGATTGTTGCTTTTTTATCAACTGAAGCGTAAGACAATTATGCGTTTGGTAACCTCAGAAGTATCAACAATTTAAGTGCTAAAAAATTATGCACACAATGTATTCTTAGCGCATGAAAAAATTTAAAAAATTTTTATTCTCAGTCTGGAATGTCACCTACCTATTGCGTCAACTTTTTTGATTGTTTCCATGCACTTCAAAGTAAAATTTTGTTTTGATCAAATCTCTTAATTGAATTCTTGCGTCATAATCAAGTAATATACTTGCAATTAGACGAGAAACGAAGCTGCATTGCTATTTACACAAGTGTTTATTGATAGCACAGCAGAGCTGAAAAATGACGTCGCGTTTTGTCAGGAAGCTGAATGAAATGCATTTTCCTTTGATTTTATCGTTTGAGAAGCAAAAAACGTTTGGAGAAAAATAAAGAAGAAGAAAAAACTTGCGCCTTAATTAAGTGGAAGGTTGAAAATCAATCAACTCGCATTTAGTGATCCAATGTAGTGAGTGATACAGCGAAGGTAGTGAGTGACATTTGAATATTTCGTATTTATATTTGTTCGAGATGTTTGTCACGTTACATTTATTTACGAAATTACCCCAAGTTTTCCTCTCTTTTTTTAAATTTAATTGCGTAATTTGATGCAAATTTTTTTGCATCGCTTTCACACTTATTTACTTTCGGTGTAAATGCTTTTCTTTACAACCTCTTTTCAACGCTAAAAAGTGCTCACAAATTGCTGTCCGTATTTCGCCAGCAATGTAAATAAATTATAAAGTACATATTTTATGATAACGGCACACACTTAAATTCATTGCTTGAACGACAACTTCAATGGATAAAAACGAAAAATTCAGAAAAGCAGCATTGAATTTAAACTCGGTGGTAGGCGTTTTTCAGATTGCAGCCGTTAGCCGAAATTTGCATTCCATTCGCTCAATGGAATCATTCTAAATGATTAGGTTCAAAAATGGGTCAATTTAAACGGCAGGGCGGTGAGAGACAAGCGATTGAAATTAAAACGACTTTCGAATGTATAGAATGTGGCTGCAATCGAATGCAATACAAACAGCGAGGTTATCGGCATCAATCGATAATTAACTAATGGAAATAATAAAATGAAAGCAATTTAAGGCTAGCATTAGTTTATTGTTTTTATTCAACGTTGTTGTAAAATGCCACAAAAAGTAAACACCGTTTTGCGAAATGTAAAATATTTTTAATTTAGAAACCCAGTAACTAAACTTTGTTAGATAAATTTTCAGTTGCAACAATTGTAAAAAAATTAACGCTTTGAAGGAGGAATGAGATGCTCGGGTAATTCTGCAGGCAAATCGTGTCCGTTTAGTTTCACGTTGATTAAATACATTGCTAAAGCGAATTCGTCAGAGTCTAACTGTCCGTCTTTGTCTATATCAGACAATTTCCAAATTTTGCCCAAAACTGAGTTCGGAAGTTTGGAGCGAACCATTTCCGCTTTGGCACTCGCTCCTGAAATTTTACCATCAAGAGGATTCAATGTTTGAAATATTTCGTCATATCTCCCGCGTTCTTTTTCGACAACCCAATTTCGCTCCAAAGAACCGGCGTCGATTCCCTCTCCGCGACCATAACCGAAGGGAGACTCTTGGACGCCTTCGAAAGCTCCTCCTTTGACAGTCGTCGTTTCTTCCTTTTGCTCCACTTGCTCCTATATTGTGAAATTCAAGCATGACGTAATGTTTCGTGAATAGCGCTTGCAACGTGTAATTATTTGCATTTGAAGCGTAACTTTCTTAAATGGCAATTTTTGACGCATCAAAAAAGCTAAACAATAGTGTGCAATTACCTGAGGTATCATTGCCATCAACCTCGAGATATCCTCGGCCAACATTTTGTCGACTGCGTCTAAAAGCGGCTTTCTTAGCGTATGAAATTTTGTAAAATCATAGGACATAAGTTTTTCTTGCATATCTCTTAGGTCAGGAAAATCGCCAGGTGGTATCTGATGCTCTTTTTCGATTTCACTATAAATATCTCTCAGACCTTTGATAAGTTCCTTCTTCTTACTATCTTTGCCAAAAACAGAAGGCATTTTTTCTCTTAAAGAACTTATGATATATGCATGCACCTAAATGAAGAAATATTTCTATGTTAGCAGTTTGAAGCAAACTTTTCCATACCTTTGCAAGACGAGCTCTTTTGATGAGATCATTTAGCTTCCTCAAAGCTGCGTTACGCGGCAAACTCTGGATATCGTTAAATAAGTCCTGTTCTTCAATTTCAAATAATTTGCGGTTAGAATCATATCTTAAAGGTTGGTCCCAGAAAGAGCCGATATAAACACGTGCCACCTCTGGCGTATTAAGCACTTTGCCCAAAGACCACATCAGAGCACCATAAACTCTCATTAACTGTTGGTGGTCGATCATATCTGCTTTATTTAAAACAATCCTAATTTTATCGTCGTGACCGCGAAGAGCTTCTATGCTTCTCCTGAATTCATCCGAAATATCAAGTTTATGTGCGTCGAAAAGTAAAATGATGCGATCGACACGTTCGGCGAACCATTCAAGAACACCGGTAAAATCGTAGCCTCTATCTGTGCGCTGCTTTTCACCAGAAAGTATTCCAGGAGTGTCGATGATAGTGATATTTTCTAAAACCGGCGAATTGACAGTAGAACATTGAAGACGATTGAGAAAAGCATTGCCAAATTTGGCCAACGGACGGAATTGTTTTTTCGGATCAACGACCAAAGCGTTGCCCGGAATCACACCTTCCTGATCTCCATGCATCACAGCTATGAATCGATCGGTGGTCGGCTCGGGACCGATGCGAATGCCAGGAAAGTCTCTCTCGAGTAGGTAACGAATGAAGGTGGTTTTACCGGTGGAGTACTGACCGACGAGAAGCACCATTGGCTTACTATCGAAATCGGCATCTTCGAGCGGCGGCGAGTGAAAGTCGTGAAACAAGTAATATTCTTCCAAAGGCAGTATTTTCGATTTATAGAGACGCTTCAACCCTTCGACCACACTCAAGAATAATTCGGGTTGTTTTTTTCGGAACTCGTCGCGCGACAACCAACTGAACATCTTTGTGACCACCTGTTTAGTTTTCCGCTTTAACGCTGTTCAAAAACAGTAGATTAAAAACGACATAAAGTGAATTCTCGAAAAGAGCAGAAACTGTGTGCGAGATAGCGAGTGACAAGTGAAGAAGTGAGGAAAAGTGGTGAGAAGCGAACGAATGAATACACACCTCTCAATGCTGACAATTTGCCACCGTTTCGCTGACGTCGACTGCGTCCCGAATTCATGGGATGCTGCACTCATTGCACGCGTTCACCGCACGTGTTTTCAACAATCGCTTCGTTCGTCTCGCGTCTGTTGCTTGCGTTTTGCGAACGCTGCTTTCGAATCTTAAGTCCACGCGTTTTTCATTTATTTTTATCGCTTTTTCTTCACTTTTTATATCCATTCTTTGCGTAAATTTGGCTTCGAATAGAAGCCGAACTCAAAGCCGTCTCATTTAAACACGTGCGAATCGCTTTCTGTTTTGACTGCAAAAAAGTGAAAACAAAGCGTAAAATCGTTTCAATCATTGAGAAACGAAAATTGATCGAAGAAATGAGTGTCGACACCAGAAACGAGGCTTTCCTTCACGAATACTGCGTTGAAAACGTAATTTATAAAAACCACAGTATTGTATTTCACTGTTTTCATTAAACTTAATCGAAGGCAGAAACAACCGATTTTCCCGGTAATTACGCTGATTTTGACGATTCTTGGGATTTGCAAAGCTTTAAAGAGGTAATTCAATTACCATTCGTTTGATCCTAATCGAATTTAATCAGAAATTTAGAATTGATATTCAGAACGTGGAGGAGAACGCAATCGAATTTGATATGATCGGAATTAGTCCTGCAATTGCAAACGCATTCCGTCGGATTTTACTTGCAGAGGTTCGCTTAAATATTTCAATCGCTTTGTTTTATTCAAACTCATAACAGGTGCCTACAATGGCGATCGAAAAGGTTTTCATTTACAATAATACAAGCATACTTCAGGATGACTTTTTAGCGCATCGTTTAGGACTCATTCCTATCAATGTCGATCCAAGATATTTCGAATACAGACAAGAAGGTAAACTTTCAAATAGTTTCACATGCCCTAAGAAAATGGTTGTTTTGTAGGAGACGAAGAGGGAACTCCGCAAGATACCATTGTCTTCGAACTTAAACTGAAATGTACAAAAAACCCAAATCCCGAACCAGATGCATGTACTCCTGAAAGTTTATATAACAATCGCAATATTTACTCGAAACATTTAAAGTGGGTACCAATTGGAAATCAGGAAGAAATCTTTCAAGGAAAACCCATCAAACCTGTAGATGATGATATTCTCATAGCAAAACTATCCCCTGGACAAGAACTTGATCTTAAACTTCACTGCGTAAAAGGTGTTGGTAGAGATCATATCAAATTTAGTCCAGTTGCGACAGCTTTTTACCGACTTCTTCCAAAAATTCAACTTTTGAGAACTTTCGAAAATGACGAAGCAGAAAAACTTAAGAAATGTTTTACCAAAGGAGTAATTAAATGTGAAAATGTTGATGGTAAAAAAATCGCAAAAGTCGTAAATCCTCGTAAAGACACTTGTGGTCGTAATGTCTTTCGCCATCCAGAATTCAAAGATTCAGTTAAATTAAGTGTGGTTAAGGATCATTTTATTTGTAAGCACATTATCGAAAAGTTAATATTTTAATTTACATTGTCTTTCATAGTTTCTATTGAGTCAACAGGTGCATTATCACCTCAAACGTTATTTTTGGAGGCCGTCGAAATTTTTGCAGGAAAATGCAGACATTTCCTTGGTGAATTGGAAGAAATTAATAAAGATGCCAAATAAAACTTTAATGTCTCCTTTCACGTGAATAATCTCTATGTCTTCTTGATGAATGGAATGACTTTCTGTCGCGACTATCGTGTCTATATCTGGACTCATTTCTTTTATCTTTTCTTCTCGGTGATCTAGATGATGATCTCCGTTTATAGCGCTTATAGTCTGGTGATCGACTTCTATGTCGATGGCTCGAATGTCTAGGTGATCGACTTCTGTGTCTGGATCTACGTCTTCTCCTATCATCCGAATGCTTTCTAGGCTTTAGCTTCTCAGAGATATTCTCCTCGATGGTTTCAACTCCTTTACCTTTTCCTTTCCATTTTAGTTTAGAAACTGATTGACTAAAATCAACGTGAATTCTTCTGTCATCAATTAAAACATTATCCATTTTAAAATAGGCTTTTTCACAGTCCTCGGCTCTTTCAAATTCTATAAAAGCATACTGCAAAGATTCTCCTGTTTTATGATCTTTTATCACTTCACAGCTCAAAATTTTACCAAACCGTGAAAATATTACTTCTAAGTCTTCCTCTTTCGTGACTGGATTCAATTTGCAAACAAAAAGCACATTATCGGGCGGTTTGACGTCGGCATCAGGAATATCTCCGACCATTTCGAGCACAAAAGCTCTCGCTTTTGCTTCTTTATCTTTAATGTTTTCCTCGATTTCTTCCAAAGTTTTGCCTTCATTTTCATCGATAATCTGACCAATACCAATGCGGTCACTTTTCAACAGCTCTTCAGTAGGTTCGGGCGATAGGGGAATTTCCAAATACGGAGGGTCTTCAAATGGATCGTCGAGAATAACGGTGTGGGTGATGATGATATCACAATACGGTTTGTGTTCCTCGTCGCAAATAGCTTCGTTCATTTTTTGCAAAACTTCAAACCCTTCAACAACATAGCCGAACACAGTGTGATCTCTGTCCAAATAATCCAAATTCTCTTCGAGAGTGATGAAAAACTGCGACCCGTGCATTCCTTCGCCATTGTTGACCATTGAAACGGTGCCCAAACGTTCGTGTTTGAGTTTCGGTTTCTTCTCAGCCTCAAAGAAGCGCGCGTTTTCGCCATAGAGTTGCAGAAACACAGAGTCACCCCCGCGACCGGTGTTCGAAGGGTCGCCGGTTTGCGCGATGAAATTCTTCTCGATTTTGAAGAATTTGCAAAAGTTGTAATACTTGGTTTTGCATAGCTTCAAGAAGTTGAGACACGTCCGCTTGCGTTCAGCGACGCAAAGGTCAATGGTGAGGTCGCCGACCGTGGTTTCGACCAAAACCGACATCTGAACGGTGGTCGCCGCGAGCCAATGGCAGAGCGAGCGGCGAGCAGACAGCGACGCGAACGGGGAGT
Source organism: Dinothrombium tinctorium (assembly GCA_003675995.1). NCBI lineage: Eukaryota > Metazoa > Arthropoda > Arachnida > Trombidiformes > Trombidiidae > Dinothrombium > Dinothrombium tinctorium. The sequence continues at coordinate 66,891 of NCKU01000061.1, read as the reverse complement.
GGTGAGCGCCGATCGCAACGGCGACACGCTCCCCGCGATTCATTGTCGAGCGATCGGTGGAAGGCGAAGACGGCGATCGCAGCTCTGAGCGCTGAACGAACAGCGGTTTGAAAGCGTCGTAAACTTGTTGTCGACTCTCGTTGCGCTCGCGAACAGTCGCCATTCGAATCGGGCGTTGAGTGCGTCGCGATACCAATTTCCGTTCGGCGGGTGTCACATTGTTGCGAAGAGACGAGCAGTAAAATGTCGGACGGTGTCGGCAGCGGATACCAGTGCGTCAACGTATACACGACGTCGGCCACAATGGAGAATCTCTCTCGACACGAGATGCTCGGTTGGGTCAACGATTGTCTACAATCCAACTACAAGAAGATAGAGGAACTATGCACTGGTAACTAACTGACCGCAGCTTGCGTCCGCGCTGTCAATGACCGTCACTCGTTTGTTTTGCAGGTGCTGCTTATTGTCAATTCATGGATTTACTGTTTCCAGGTACAATAATTCTGAAGAAGATTAAGTTTCGCACTAATCTTGAGCACGAGTACATTCAAAACTTTAAACTGGTGCAGGCGGCGTTCAAAAAAGTAGGCTGCGATAAGGTACGTTCGCTTTCGTTTCCGACTAATCGTAAGGCTAATGACATCTAAAAGGAAATACCAATTAATCGGTTGGTTAAGGGAAGGTTCCAAGATAACTTCGAGTTTTTGCAATGGTTTAAAAAGTTTTTCGACTCCAATTACGACGGCCGAGAATACAATGCGTCCGAAGCCAGAGGCGGCATCCCGTTGGGTGCAGGTGCCTCAACGGGCTCAGGCTCCGGTAACTTAGGGAACAGCAGTTTTCAAACGCATAGTAGAATGCCTCAACAGAGGAATGCAGTTGCTTCTAAACCCGTCGGCCGCGCGGTGCCAACAGCACGTTGCACTCCTGCCGTAAAGCCAACCACTGTTCGTCAACAACAGCGTAACGTGTCGAATTCGCACGATTCTAACAATGCGGATTCGCACAAAATTGAAGAACTCGAATCAAGGGTAAATCACAAGTGGCACGCAACTAACAAACTAACTTTTAACTTCCAATTTTCTCTTTATAAGATGGCTGAAATGAAGCTGACTGTGGACAGTTTAGAGCGAGAGCGAGATTTTTATTACGGAAAGTTACGAGACATCGAAGTGCTTTGTCAATCGCACGAATCAATAGAAGAAAAAGCGCCTCTTGTCGAAAAAATTTTAGATATTTTATATGCAACCGAAGAAGGTTTCGCAGCACCAGAAGACAGCCCTGAAGAATTGGTGCCCGAAAATGTTCAAGAAGAGTACTGAACGCAACACGACTCAATCAAAGCGCTTTTGTTAAATTTCTCAACGGTTTTATTCTTCTTTCACTGTTGAAAGCAATCTTATCTGTCATTAATCAGTGGTGAAGACTTTATACAAAAATAATAGTTAGAGTTTAATTCTGTAACAAGCAGCTTTATACATATTTTTAAGTACGTTGTCGCAGCATTTATTAACAATCATTTCCGAAATGTAAGGATGAATGGCATGTTTAATTATTTTTTTCGCTCTTTTCTTGAAACCAAGTTGACAAAGACTGTACACGATGAATATGCCGCAGCGTGCAATCAAATTGGGATTCTGCCACATACTGGCTAATCTCAATTGCGATAAAGAGATTTCTCTCGCTTTTAAAGCCTGTCAAAAGTAAATAACTCATTTAAGTATTCACGCGTGTATTCGCTTTGCTTCAAGTTTTTCAAAACGAGCTTTGTTACATTATGCATTTAGTGAGAGCGAAGCCATTGTTTGTTCGGCTTTGACGCTTGTTTGACTGTACGAATATCGCTTAAAAATGGAAACTCGCCGTCTAAATAATAATTCGTGAAATTCAACTCACATAATTAACGATTATTGATAATCAGTGAAATGTGCGTTTCATTTTTCGAATTAAACAGAAATTCACCATTTCGAGTATTTACTGTGATTGAAACTGTTGTACACAACTAAGCAAACACGATTTTTCTACGAACTCGTAATAAAATATTTCCTCTCATTTCTGTAAGCTTTTCAACTTTTTTTAACAATGATTAAATTGAAATGCGAGATTGATTGTCACTTTATGCTTTTTGCCCTGAACTCGCCGCAGATGCAGACGCGGAACGAAGTAATCAATCGTTTGAATAATTCTAACACAAAGATAACTTTTTTTGATGCCGAATGAAGCACGTGTCGATCGACGTATGCACATTTTAGATGATCGCATTTGAAGTACTTACAAAAGCTCGGTCGTGTTCGCCGAGTGCTGAAAAGGCACCTCCTAATGTAGAAAGCAGTGAGAACATTTCTTCGAACTGTGAGCGAAACCAAACCAACGCTAAAATTTTATGACACCTGTAATCAATGAAAACAAGTCACATTTGTCAATATGTGCAAACAGCGAATACCATTTGGAATCGATCGGAACGTATTCGAATGAGTAGACATGAAAAAAGAGTTGAATTTGTTTATTGCATCCGAATGTTTGCTGCAAATTGTGCACCACGCGATTGCGAAATTTACACGAGTCATTCGCTAAGCGAAGCAATGTTAGAAAATGAATGAAAGCGATGCTTCTTTTGTATTTTATTCGTTTGATTTCAGTGCCATTTTCGCTCGAATTAAGCGTTAAAATGAAAACATTTTTTCTAAATTTGTTTTTAACGCAAACCACGAATGTGCTCTCATTCATACTACACTTCTTCGGGGACTGTTCCGTATTACAGCGCTTTTTTCTCATCTCTTCGACGCGTTCACTTTTAAATTTTCAAATTTGGTTCGTTAAACAATTGCAATCAAAACGATGAGCGTTGATTGCTGTTTACTAAACACAATACAACGATCGATTAGAATCATTTTATGAAAACTCAACGTTCATTGCTAAGAGAAAGCAACGAACAACTTTTTTTTGGCATCAAAAAGTTTCTGAAAGTAATGTAAAGTAGTTTTTTTAACGATCACTTTTCGATTCACACGAGATAAAGGTAAATGGGTAAATCAAATTATCATCATTTTCGAATTAAATTTTAATGTTTCAAAGTAGAGGTCTGCATAGGAAGAGAATGGAAATGGTAAGGAATGGTAATGAAGCTTATGGGAATGGGAAAATTTTTTAAAAAATTGTTTAAAGATTATTTTTCAAGAATTGTGCGAATAAGAATTGATCAACCAAGATTGGATCTAATAGCAAACGTCGATCGGCAATTGTAAGAACAACAAAGCTAAAGTTGCACTCACAAGTGAGATTTGTTGCCGGTATTGATGCAACAAACTCGGCACAAAGAGACGCCAGCTTCAACTTTCAGACTTGACGGCTAAGAAGATCCTCAACAAATCTTTTCGAGATCGACATTCGCGATGGGAATGGAAATGGTAATGGGAAGGAATGGAAATCATTTTTCATTCCAATGCAGATCTCTACTTCAAAGCATGTTCTACGAATGAGTAAATGATTTAGCAACGTAAAAACATTAACTGAACAGATTCATTAACTTAAAAGACTCAAACTCCCTCATTTAAAATGAGCTGTAAAGCGCTGTAAAGTAAATGCTTAAGTTACTTTCCAAAGAGTTATCATTGGTACAATGTAACAATGTAAAACAAGTTCAAATTTTTTAAAATTTCAATATTGACATCTTTGTAAAGTTTAAATTACAATGACCCAGATTATTATCCCTTTAATTATTTCTGTTATTTGATCTCAAGAAGTTTTTCTTACTCATTGATGTAAGCTTTTTATTTTTTTATATAATAGCTTTTGAATTGAGTCGCTTGAAAATTTAAAAACAATAATTACCCCACGCGAATAAATTTATTATAAAAAGGTGTTTCTCTTCCTCTTTTTACAATTGAAAAAATTGATTATAAAGAGTGTAGCGTGCATCGTTTATTGTTAGAAAAACCTTTTAAGATAAATTTATTCATACGAGGTCGATTCATCCACTTTCAGCCTAAATATTTAAGAAAAGAAAAAATAAATAAGCTCTTCATGAACCTTTTTTCAACACATTTTTTTAAACAAATATTTCGACAGTAATTTACTGCAATGAACGGTTCCATTTTATCGTTTTTGTTTTTCTATTTTTGTAAAATTTTAAAAATACTTTTGAACAACCTGCAGAAATCAAGAAATCGCTTATTTCAAAATCCAAAGATTTAATTAAACTCTTTAAGTTTTCTATTGCATTTCTATTGTTTTCTAGGGTTAAAAAAACATAAGCTCTTTGAGTGTATTGATTAGAAAAATATTTACCAAGTCACCAAATTATTATTTTGATTAGTTGATTGCGCCTTATCTCTGTGCCATTTAGTGAGCGTTTTTCTTGAACAAAAAACCGGATTTAGGATATATCGCAGGTCCGGGATCCGGATCCGGGTACAGTTGTTTTCATTCCGTGTTAGGACAAAAGCAGGGTTCAAATTTTTTAGACGCTTTGACAACTCTTATTCGAAACTTAAAATCTCAATCGTTTTAATCTTGATTTGAATAAGTTTAAAAGCTAATTGAATTTAAATCCAAAATTCTAGAAACAATAGTCGACTAAAGAATTAAAATAGTTCATTTCCGATTGCTCGAATTCCCAATTCGCTAAATTCACTATTCGCCGAATACCAATTGGCCGTAAACATTTGTTAAGCATTTTTACAAAATTAATTTACAATTTCGAATAAACGTTTGTATTCAAAATTTGATTGAGTTCAAAATGATTTTGATTGTGTGTAAAACTTAAATTTTTGAAGTGAAACACAGTATGGTGCAAAAAACAAACAAACAAAGAATCATATGCACTTTTTGCAAATGAATAAATAAAATAACATTTGGCGATCTTAAGAAAATATTTTAAAATGATAAAAAATTGGAGCAAATTGCAAGGCTTTCAATTTATAAATGATTTTGAGTTTTTATCTCTTTTCATATCATATTTATATTGAGTTTCTATCTTATTTAAATTTTCCAATTTGAATGTTTAACTTCTTTTAAGATTAGTGCTTTTGATGCGCTTGTTATCTTTTCAAAAGTTAAACTAACTTTTTATTTTATCAAGTTTGACCATTAGCGAAATAATATTTCTTTGAGGAAATTTTTAATTTTTTGATCTCTGATTATAGATTTGAGTGCCAATTATTCAAATAAGGCGAATTTGGATCGGCCCGCCGAGAAGACATCATGAAAAGGCTTTATGAGTTTCAAATTAAATGTTTATTGCTTGATCAATTTCAATCAATCAATTCAATGACGCTTCCATTTAGAATTTGAACTTTATGATGACGATTTTAATATTTTTCCTATTTGTTAGTCTTGATAACTAAAAGTTTTCGAAAAAGATAAAAATGAAAAATTTCCATAATTTTGAAAACTTTTTAGTAAACAGATAAAATGTATTTGTTAATGCGAATGATCGTCTATCATCAATGTCCATCTTCAATAGATTTACTATCCAAAATTTGGCGAATTCTGGTGCAAATAATACGAAGTTATTAAAGTGACACTCAATAAAACTTACAGACACTCAGTGAAACTCATAAAAATGTTGCATGTAACATTATTTACACATAGACCAACAGCGAGTACAGCTTTTGTTGATTGATTTTAAATATTTTATGACAGTTTTAGAAGTTTATTTTAAATTAAATAAAATTAATTTTTAAAAACAAACCTCATAATCATAAATTGTTCATTTTATTCTCAAAGGTAAACACTTACTTCCATACAGTTGTTAATTCAATCGTCATCAGTTCAATCGAATTAGTCTCATAAATCTAAATACTTCTAGCTAGAAGTTAAATGTCGATCTGAGAGGAAGAAATTGATTTCTATTTTTGGTTAAACTATTTACCGCGAATGGGAGTATTCGAATCGCAAATATACATAACGAAGAATGAAGAATAATACAAATAGCAATAGTAAAGATAATATGAGTAATGTAATACGTACATTAACTTCAATATAATTATGAAATTAGTAATTTAATGCCAACTTAATACGATCAACAGGTTAATATGACTGAAGTCATAAAGTTCTGCAGTTTAGTTGGAAAAAAAATTTTCATTAGATAGGATCGATTGTTTTATTTAAATTTTACGGTAAATTTGGCTTCACAAATCGATTAATTTTACACTTCAATGCAAGTTTTTTACGGTGTTTTAAGCAATCGTGTTACGAGTAATATTAAACTTGTTCAGCTACATTTTTACAAGAATCAATGGCGTGCAACAAAATGTGCTATTGCGTTTGTATCGTGCAAATAAAATGTTCCGCGAAAATTTTGTTGAATGCAACGTGTTGCACGAAGTTAAAATATTTTAAACTTGTGCGCAACATTTTTGCAAAATCAATTAAATGCAAGAGTCAAAATAAAAAAATTGATTGAAAATTCGCTTATTTGATTTTTCTATTTTCCGAACTTTATTCAAAAGCATAGTCAGTTTCGCAATTTTTTGACTTTCAGTCATTCCAAAAAATAAATTCTCAGCGATTTGAAAAGAGTTTTTTTGAATGAATGAAGCTCTTTATTTTGACCGCTGGGAAGCAACGATTCAAACATGTCCCAGATAAATTCTCTGGACTGTTTTCAAAATTAATCAAAACATTAATATTAAAACATCGAAAATTAGCGAAATTTTGAAAATATTGAAAGGATTTTCAATTTTAAGGGAGTAAAACGTTTTGCAACCTGAAGTGAAGAGTAATGCGACTGCTTTAAAAATTTGATCAAGTCAGTGTGCGCATTAAAAATTTATAAAAAGAAAAACGATTGAGCCTTTCGGAATAAATTCATTCAAATGTATAAAAACGTTTGATCACAATTTTCATGAAAATAATTTAAGGAGGGCTCGATTGACTGGTCGAATTTTGGTCGATAGAAATAAACGTTGCAGCAATATGTTGCAGTATGTAAATGGAGTGTTGCTTGCAAAATAATTTTTGTGCAACTTATTGAGCAACATATTTATTTTTGAATTAAAATTTCATTTTTAGTTGTAAAAGCGCCTCTAACTCTTTCACGTCATTTGAAAATATTTTTGTCGTTTTTTTCATTTATATTCTTCGAATCTTGAATCAGATTAGAGAACTTTCAAGATGCAGGTTGTGTTTTGTAAGTCTGCTATGCACGCTGAATTGCGCAAATATTTATTTTGAAAAATTTCTCTAACAAAATAATTAAAGTTCATAAGCATTTCGCAGCGGTTTTTTTTTCGCTCTTCGCAATTCGATTGACGTTATTCCGTTAGGTTACCCAACTTCCTTTATAAATAACCGTTTTTTCTTAGCATTCAGATCATTGTGACGCTTTCACTACTTCGAGTGTAGCGTTTATCTGCATTTTGGTTCGAATATGTTTTCAATGATAGCGACACCGCTACCAACTCTAGCATACGAAACATGTTCACAAAAAGCTTAATTAACTAATCGCAACTCGTGTGCTTTCGTTTACATTTAGAGAACCTTGGTGAGCTACGCCTAAACCAGTACCCCAATAACCTTTGCTGTAAATGACGAAGGTCTGCCTCTGTTTTATCGCTAAATTCCAGATGAGCGTCGAAGGACAATTGTCGATCTATTATTTCTACTCTTGCATAAGTGATTAGGACGCTGCATAGAGTCGTGTGATGTTGTAATCGCGTTCTTTATCTAAAATGAAGTGAACATAGCATTGTTTAAATATTGTGATAACGTTGTAAAAAGTATTCTTCGAACGCACAGGCGTCAGTAATTGAAAAACCTGCCGTTTCAGCATTAAATGATATGATAGACGATTAGTATGTACGAAGTAATAATTGAAACGTGTTATCAAACATATTAAAGTGCACATCGCATATGTTTTCGATAAATGCTTCGAGTGCCATTGTGTAATTCGTGAGAAAAAGTTTTGTAATTCTATCAAAATTAGCAACTTTAATTGTTTCGAAATTATCTTTCGCCTTTCTCTTTCTCTCTCAACGAGGAATGTATGAGGATCGCCACTCAATGAGAGAAGAATGATAAGAGAAAGTTTAGAACTTAAGAATGCAAAGAAATATTTCGGCTTTCAATTGCAATTAGGCTAACACATTTGAGATTAAGCATGAGATTTGAAGAGGAGCGAATGAAGTTCTGAATTACTTTGAAAATTTTTTTTTCTGAGAGTTTAGCGGTTAAGCGATAAGCGTTTCAATGTCTGTGAACTTTTTAAATCTCACTATTTTTAAACGTTTTATTTTAATTCAATTTTCCTGAACGCGCTTTTCTGCAAAAGTACAATGCGAGTTATAAAAATAAAAACTTAAAAATAAATAAAAGAGTTTGACGCAAAGAGAGGTTAGCGTTTCATCACTGCCGATTATCTCAAGTAGCGTGGCAATGAATTTTGTGAAAATTTGCTCCGCAATGCGAACTGATTTTAAATAAAGTAAAAATTAAAAAAAAAATTGTCTCTCATTTGTCTAAGTTCCTGATTAAATTCAAATAAATAAAACAATAATCGTGTTGCTGATTCAAACACAGAAGTGACTAAAGAAATTTTCTGTGCATTAACACGATAATTAGAATGAAACTACGACTGCCTCGCTTGATAATTGAAATGAGTTATTTCTGGCAATGAAAGCAGCGTTTTTTTGAATATCACGATTTTTATGAACTGTTCTTAACATTGCTATTTGAAATGCAATGCTGCCGATAGCGGAAAATCAGTTTTACAAATGACTCGTCTGGAGGAGAGGATAAAAAAACGAAAGTAAAAAATGGAAAAGCTGCTGTATCACTTGCATGCGCGAATTTTTTCACTCACATTCACTTTGAACGCTTCAATGTTCTAATATTAAGCGGAAGCAATATCGAAAATACATTCGTGGAGAAAATTATTCGTTGTAGTTGATGGTTCATGCCCTTGTGTGTGTTTCATCAAACTCAGTCGCAAATAAAAACGAATTTTATGTTTAGAGTTTGAAACAATATCACTTTTAACATTTTTCTCGGAAAAAATTTAAAACTTTTTGAAATAAAATATTTTTGATTGAATGCTTTTGCTTGCGAAGGTAAGTTTCGTGCGCACGAAATGTTGTTTGAGTATTAAGACTATGAGAAAAACGCTATTTTACAACAAAAAGAATTCTTTCTTTGAAAATTACTTTTTAAATTCTTTTTCGCCTTTAAGAAGGATGAGATCAAAAAGACGAAACTATTCTGGTACCTGGCCCGAGCTCGAATAGAGCGAGAAACCAAACAGACCTGAAACCGAAACGCAAACAAATCCAAAAAGAATCGGTCCATAAAAAGCTCAAGCATGCGATTATCTAAACTTAAATGCCAATGACAAACTAAATTCACGAAACTAACTCTGACTTGCATGAGCTAATAGTGAAAAACAGTAATAGTGAAAAAAACGTGAAATTTGATAGTTGCGTTATTTTCCTCATTATTTCTCATATTTAAACAGATTCAAAAGTGTGAGTTTATTTATAAATTTTAATTTTTTTTCATATCATCAGTAATATCCTCTGAATTTGATTAGATCTCGATGAAAAAGCAAGGATTTTTAAAATTTATATTCATATAAGTGTCGAGCTAAATGTTCCTATCGAGAAATCTCCACTTGAAGGTTTGAACAAATTTATGCGTTTAAAATAAAAATTTTTTAGCGCTAAAGTAAAAGTAAAGTAAAAAGTTTTGCAGAACGTAAAGGCGTCAAAATTACTGACTTCAGCTAATTTTAGGTGCTTAAAAAAAATTCTTTAGACCAAAAGTTTGTAGGCAAAAAAATCGCTAAAAAATATTTCATTAGTAAAATTTACTTCTAAAATATACTTTCACTGAAAATTTTAAACGGAAAAAAATTTGCTGAGTATTTAAAGTAAAAAATTTAAAAGTGAAATTTTTTATATTTAAATAGTTATTTCTTTGAATTGAATGAACTTTCCTGACAAGCGATATTTAAAAAATGAAAACGTGTGCGAGAGAAGTCGATTTTTCGTTTTTTAAAAATTTGAATATAAATGTTTCCTGTAGCGAGTGTAGCGAGTGAAAAGTTTAAATATTGCTGAAATAAAAAGAATACAAACACTTTGTATCATGAGTTTGAATCTTTTTAATCGCTTCTTTTAGTATATTCAACAGAATTTTCAATTTTTTCCACTTTTTGCATTCAACTGTATAAGCTACAGTGCAAATTTTAAAAGGTTCATTTGAATTTATAGACGTCGCAGCTTTCTTTTTCAAGTGCCGATTGGTTTGGTGTTTGTTTGCTTACAGGGTCAGGCCGGGTTCAGGCCTTGAAACTTGGCCCAGTCGCAGTCGTGTTGCAATTTCGATTAAAGAAACGGCAGCTAATTAAATTTCAGTGCTCAAGTGCTTTGAAAAGCTCTTTGTTGCAGTTTATAAGCGAAATGTCATTCTTAGAGTTTAATTCGAAGAAAATGTCGAAATGTTAGCCTTAATTCTTCTAATCATAATCTTCTCTTTAAGTTGCATTAACCTCAAATGTAAATAAACTCCAAAAGGCAACAGCAAACGATTGTTCACAAAAGTCTCATTCTTCGCATTGTTTAAAAATTCGCAGAGAACAATTTTTGAACAGAGTAGAGCAATGCAAGAAGCTATGATCTTAAATGAACTTTGCTGCAATGCTATTTGCCATCACAATCACTGTCAGGGTGAAGAATTGTCTGGCAGTTGCCAGAGTGAATTTTTTCAAAATGTTTTTTTGGCAAAGCAACGATGAATGTGAAATGTTTTAAATGACTATAAAATCATTAAAAAGTAATTAAATGAAAAGGTTGTTAAACAAAATATCAAGAATTTGCAAAGAAAAGTGCCAAAAAAGTTATCTGGACTCTTATCCAAATTTTTTTTCACTCGTACAACGCTCATAAAAACGCGCCACTTTAGTTAAGTGGTCACATGGTAACCGCTCGTATTTCGGTTGAGCACATTCAACACGTGAGAGTCAGATGACCAGCTTTTGGCGCTCTGTCGCTAACAAAAATTGCGACGAATTCCTTGAAAACGACAGAAAGTATAAATGGATAAAATAAAATTTTGATTAAAGTGAATTTAATTCCGTTTATCAGCTTAAAAATTATGAAACGAATAACAATCGATGGTGCGTTATCAGCTTCACAAATCGGAGCAAAAAGATTTTTTTTTTTAATTTAAACGCTGAAACAGCATAAAACTCATGTTAAGTTTCGAATTGATTAAAAAAAAGATTAATTTTCCCTTGAGGATTTTGGAATTTGAATCGAAAATGGATAAGATAAGCCACTTTTGTGTCCGCTACGAAAATCAAAAAAGCCACAGCCTTGTTCGCGTGTCTTCCCGCCTTCCCTAGTTTTAACCCTAGCGAACAGCCGAGGAAGTCGCTTCCCTCCTTAGATTCAGAGAAATTTAAGCATCCTTGCCTAACTTCTAGGAATATTTCCAAACTAAACCTTCTTTGAAATGAAAGGGAATACGCGCGAACCAGACTACATTTGAAGTTGATTTTAGTCGCAAATGAATCTCGTTTTTAAATTTCCAATTTCTGGCAGCTGGCAACTGTTTCTAAATATCGCAAGCATTTTCCAGCCCACTCTCTGTCGATTAAACTCATTCAAAGTAAAATCGATATTCAAGTAACGCTTCGCAATTAAGCAGCGTTTTGATAAATTTTACTTTTTTTTGAAATCATCGTACGTGCAAAAATGCTGTTCAAGTGAGAATTTCCTGATTCTTGATAGAAAAAAAAATCGAAAAATGATAATTAATATGCCATTTTGGTATTTTCATTTCAATTTTTTTCTAAATATGCAGGAATTAATTCATTTTTAAGCGAAATTAGCAGTTAGATAAAATGTTTTGCTCAAAATGAAAGTAAATTTTTTTTCATTAATTTTTTCATTCATTTTTTTATAGCTTAGTTTAAAATTCAAATGTAAAATTCAGCATTTAACCAAAAAAAAGTTTCAAAGAAATTTTTTAAAAATCGAAAAAGCGCTTCATATTTAGAATGAGGAAAAACAGTTTTTATTAGACACAATAACTCGATGATTTGTAAAACAACAAAGTTTGAGCTCGTTTTCCGCGGAAGTACAAGAAAATTGGGTGCGCGATATGCAGCGGGGGCGCAGTGTGCACGCAGAGTTTTAGCATAGTGTCCAAAATAGTTAACCACTTAGCAATATCGTAAAAATGTATTCACTTTTGTTAGTCGATGTTTTTGTATATTCATTCTTAGAAAATTCGGTCAAGACAATAAATTAAAACATGAGATCAGAAAGAGTATAATTTTCAAAAAAACCTCTAATTAAGCGAACCATTGCGAATGCATAACTAGAATATCGTTAAGCGAAATGAAATGAGCTTCGAAGAAATGCAAAATTAACATAGAACTTTGCTTCAAAGCGAGTGTCGATCAGTCATTTCGAGTTTTGAAGGCCGAGAGAACGAAAATTTGGTTGCTGTGTACAGGCGAAGAGAGTTTTTTTGAATGAGACTCAGCGTGGTGCCTGCGAGAAAAGGGTTCCTCTCCTCACTCCACTTTGCGAGAATAAAGTTGCTTTGTTTTTGTAAAACTAAGCTTCACGTTTGCAATTTGAACTGCAAATTGCTTTTACTTTCGCCGAAAACAACACCTCACCCGAAACGGTTAGCGTAAACTCGGTTTCGCTTAGATTATTTGGCGAGAACGAAATTTATTTTTTCGAAATTCGGCAAAATTTTTCGACACATTTCTCGTTAACTCTTCAATGTTAAAACAGCGAGCGAACGCTTGTTAAGCGAAGTGCGTAATTGCAGAGATAGCGATCGGAATGAATTACTGAGTTGCGAGTGATAAAAAGCGACTTCAGTACGTAACAGTTGTGGAAGCTTATGAAAAATTAATTTTTCCGTACCCGGTTCTCTAATTATTTAGGTCAGGTTTCCTCATGCGGCACATCCTCTCAGTGTGAATCTCGTTAGGGCCATAAAATGTGAACGCGAAATGAAAAGTGGCGCTCGCCCCTTGTACATTGTTATCGTTAGAATTGTGAACGAAACTGACGGCACGCTCGTGTTCTTTCGTGTTTGAAAAAGTTTTTTAAATGCCTCCTCTCAGCGGTAGTTTAGTTGCGTTTAAAACGAGTAATCGGATGTAATTAGACAGAGTACAAATATGTAGTTAATTCAAGGTGCGCAAACAATTAGTAATTCATTGAAAGAGCGAGAGAGACAAAGAAAGAAAACAAAACAAAAGGTAGTGTGAGAATATGTGTGGATTGCAGACGGGAAAAATGCGAAAAGAGTGAAGAAGCAAGCAAAAAAATGCAGACGTTTAACTAAAACACAAGCATAAATAAATGCAAATACAAAAAATGCGAAAGTTTGTGCATTTGGCAATAAGCATTTTTAGCCTCGCTTTACGCAATGGATCACAAATTGCGGAGAACGTGTACGTTTATTAATGAATGCTGCTGTGTAAGCGGAAGACGAAGCTTTTTTCGTGCATCTCTTTCACACTTTCTGAATATGTCGCTTTTCACTTTTTCTTTTTCGAATATCACGCTACTAACGAGTAGTGATAAATTCATAATTCGTCAGCGATGAATTCGCTTTCTCTTTTAAAAACTGATATCGCTGATAATTTGGCGTCGATAAGCTGCGACTCAGCAGCGAGAGAACGAGCGAGAGCTTAACTTAATTGCTGTAATTACTAAACGCAATCGACAGCAATTTAAAATTAAATTTTCAATTTTAGCGATTTTTAATTGCAGCGATTCTCTTCGGCTGCGATCAGACGCTTGAGAAGAGAGAGCAGAAGAGACGTGCGTATTTTTCAAAATAGTGTGCACTCAAAAACAACCTTCGAAAACTGTCGAAATCGCTCGAATTATTTGCATAGAAATTGATGTTCGCCGTCGAGCCTCGGTTCGAGCGCTTCGATTTCCAGCGAGTAAATCAATGCGTAGAAAGTGCGAAACGCTGCCTCAAGGCTGGGGCACCGAATGTGAGCGCATCTCATTCAGTGATGAACGGTATTAAAAGTGAGCGATTAGTTGTAAAAAACATGTGATCGTTTTCACTTTTCGTACTCCTGAACAAAAACGCTGATTTACACTGCTGACAATCGGCGTCATGGTTAAATTCAGTTCGAGAGACAATCGCGAATAGCGCGCTATCAGCGAGGCGTTGAAACAACGAACAGAGGCACTTTAGTGCGCTACGTATGCATTTAATTTTAGGATTTCGCAACACTTTTTCACAGAAAAAAGAGGAACGCGAAGTGTCTGCGAAGGAGGAGAATAGAATCTAGAATTGGTTAGCGCATAAAGACATCGAGCGCTTTAAATATAGGACTAGACAAGCCTTTCTACGCAACGTTGCGTTCTGCAGACGTTGGCATTAGCTTTACCATCGCAACGCTTCCCGACGTGTTCACTCGCAGAACCAAACGCTCGCTGATTTCCAACTTCGCGATCAAACTCGCGTTCTCAAACAAATCAAACACGTTGTAGAATTGCGCTCTGGCCGTTTTGATCGGAAGCAAGATCTCTTCGAGCGTGTAATTGAACTGTTGAATTCGCAAGATTAGAGAAGCTGGAAATGTGAGCGCGACGCGACTGCGAGCGAACTTACGAACTTCGGTATGCCCAATTCGGCGCGATAAAAGTAAACGACAGCGAAACTGTGATGGCCATTGAGCACAGGCTCGACTGGTTTCACCCACACTTCTTTACTGCCGCTGCGTATAACTCTTTTAGCCATGAACCCGAAGCGATCCTGGTTCACCGCGATCACGTGCTTGTTCTGAAGAATGCGCTTGTACTCAGTCCTCACTTTGGCTAAATCGTTCGACATATACAGCGGCGCAGACAGCATAGCCCAAATGGCCATTTGCGCCTTGCTTTGTTCGTACGAGAGTCCGTCATTTCCTGTACACGGAACAGTGAAGCAGATTTTAACAGATCGGTCGTAGTCTGAATTTAATTACCAATTACAATCATATCGGGATCGAACCAGGCTCCTGGTCCTGCAATTAAAAATCATTGTTTGTATAATTGTGTTTAATTGGGTGGCAAAACATCTGCTGTTCGACCGAAACAGACGTCACTTGCGACTGAAGCAATTGTCTGTTCGAAGGTTGATCGGGCAATTAACCAACTCGAGTCAAGAACCGAAAGAAGAAGCAGACACCTGTTTTTTTCATGTCGTTGGAGAAAAGTTTTCGGGTGTCCTTCGCGAGAGGTTCGTTGACTGCGAGTTTTCATAATTTGTTACGAAATGCGAAACAATGAGTTTCTCGTTCGCACACGAGAAGTGTGTTCTGCACGTGCACCGTGAGAAGCGGCGAAACGCACCCTGATACTTAGCGAATAGCTTCTGGTTGTTAGCGTAAAAATCGATAACTGACGAGACGCTTCGCCACGAGTCTTCAATGTCGTCGAAATTTCGCCATAAATTACAATACTGCGCAATTTTCGCGTAATCCGGCGTCTGATTTTTCTCCACTTGGTACGCAGGCCAACTGCACGAGTAAAGTATCGATCGCCCTGTATAACATTCATTCGTCACTCGCGATGAGTAAAAGCGCGCCAAAAAAGTTGCACCAACCTGTAAGATTGAGCGCTACCCCGAGGCGAGGATACAGTGAGTCAAACTCGTCGGAATTCGCATTGCATCCGTCCACTTTCAACGAATCGATTTCCCACTCTGCGTATGTTTCTGAATCGAGCGCGAAATAGTTTCGCGTGCTATTCTCAATCAATAATCCCGGGTAACCCGCGCACGTTTTCGTTCCCATGTCGGTGTAAATACCTAACTTTAGACCCTTAGAGTGTACATAATCAGCGAGCTTTTTTATTCCGCTCGGAAAACGCTTCCTATCAGCTACTAATCGATGCGTGAGCGGATCTCTTTCTTTCTCGGACCAGCAATCGTCGATGTTCACATATTGATAGCCAAGGTCGGCGTAACCTTGTGATACCAGAAGATCGGCTTGCCTTCTATACAATCTCTCGGAAATACAATCGTCAGGGTAAAGCTCGCAATCGGTCTCGCAGGTGAAACGGGCCCAAGATAGCCAGCCCATCGGCGGTGTACGTGCCAAATTATTGTCCAGTGCAAGGGCAATAGTCAAAAATGTTAAGCTTAAAATCCACACAAAAGAATTCATCGTGAACATAGTTGGAAACTAGAGCTTTCTTTGTTTGGCGATTGAGAGCCCCTTCGTATTAACTCAGCTATCTTATCAAAAGCAAACTTCGATTGAGTTCTCTAAAACTGCGGCAACAATCGACATTTTTTGAGGCTACCCATCGATAGAACCATTTGTGTGCGGAAGAGTTATCTGAACATTTATTTTGAATCAGCCATGTGTCAGCTAAAAACACAAATAAACTTTATTCGAACGGTAATGAAGCGGTACATATAAAACCAAAAGGCACCTGCAACTGGATTGTTGAAAAATTGAAGCGAATAGGTTGGAATAAGTTTAATGTGAAACAATGAAAGCGAGCACCAAACAAATTAACTGCTAATGAATAATAATAATAATAATAATAATTAACCATACAAATTTGAATCTTTATCACAGCATTGAGCAAGTTTTATCTAATCTATTGACACTCGTAATAATAAAGGAAAAGCGAAAATTGATAATCGAAATACAAATCACTTTTAGGCACAATCCATATAGTAACAAATGTGAAAATTTCTAACATTACGTTCATGCGTTAATTTGTTTAAACATGAATTAATGTAAATTACGATTCGACAAAACCCTCAGTTTTACGATTATGCGATTTCATTAATTAATTTATGCGTGACTCGAAAATGGTATTTATAATTGTAATTATATAATATAATCAGAATATAGTTTTAATAATGAGACTGTTTCAATAAAGTTAACCTTTTAAGCAATTTCTCTCGTTTAGTTAATTCAGCTTCTTTCGTCTTTTCGAGATACAAATGCTTCTCTTTCAAACTATTCACAAACGAAGTCGCTTCGCTTAAAATTACTATTCGCGCGGGCTTTTTCTGAGTGTCTTTCAATTTCGGAATTTGATCGCGAAGAAAGTGAAATGCGTTTCTCAAATGGTCTCTGCGTTTCCTTTCCGAGTCGTTGTGTTCGCGCCTCTTTTCTGGATACATTGACTTAGAGCTTTTCGACGCAGACTTCGCCAATAGACTGGTCTCGTGCTCACTCTTCGTCGCTACCTGTTCTATGTTCCTTTTGTTCTGAAACTTTGTCGGCACACTCGTCGTGGTCGTTCGCTTCGATTGACTAAGTCTGCATCGGCGAGATGCTGAGGATGAGTCTGCAGAACCTATAACACTTTTCGCGACACAAGACTGTCGCTTCACGAACTTCACTGTGATTTGCGGTGCGTTCAACTCATCGTTATTTCTCACTGCTTTCACTGCCGCTGCTTTCGCTTCTCGTGTGGCGGTCTTCACTTTGTTCTTCGGTACAATAAGACCTGTGCAGGAACGAATGAGTTAAGCGCACATTTAAAGGGAGCGGGCGACAACGGCCGACACTTACTCTGAGCACTCTGCTTCGGACTGCTGTCTGGACTTCCGTACGAGTGGTCGTTTTTCAGACTCTCACTGGAGACGAATACAGTTGATTCAGCAAAAGTGGTGCGCGCGGCGAGATCTTCGTATTGCTCGTCTTCGTCTTGCTGCTGCTGAGTGTCGTCATCGATCTGTCCTTCACTGTCGACATCGTTGCACGTGTTATACAGATCGGTGAACGAACACGCAATTAACGAAAACGGAGACGCACTTAGCGAGTCGCATCGCTGTCGACCGCAAACTTTCGCACACCCGTTGTGTTTTGGAGAAAAGAAGTCTTCGTTACAGAGACCGGACCACATGCAGTCGTGAAGGACGTCCGCCGAGGTGTACAGACTGCCGCTGCCGTTCGCGCACTCACTGCTCACACTGACCGCGGTGAGGGAGTCCGCAGAACAGGACAACGCGTAGTCGTCGTCCAGCGTGTCGGACACCAGTTCGAACTTAATGGGCGGCGATTGCGGCGGTGTTAAAAGAAAGTCGTCGAACTTATTCCATATGTCTTCGCAGGTGGCCGCGACCGCGGTGCCGTCGTCGCAGCAGTTCTCCATTCGCTCGTCGAGGCGATCGGTGGCGGGAGACAACGCCATGAAAGTGTCGCTTTTGAAATGCATCTGAAAGCAGCGAGAGATGAGTTCGTCTCAAAGCTATGCGAGCATCTTTCGAATTGCGCCTCAATCGCTTCAATCGCTGCAATGCCGGCGATCGAAGACACGCCTTCTTTCGACGCCGGCACAGCGTGCGTCGCGCTTTCACCGCCTTCGCGGCGTCGCCGACGTCCGACGCGCGCGCCGCACCCGACTGCTGGCCGGCCACCCACCGCCCACCGAAGGTCCGATCGCGCCGCGATTTAGCGCTGCACTCACCTGCGACCGGTCTCTGCGCGCTTTCTTCTCGGAAACGGAACTCGACTCACTCTTTGTTCCCCGCGTTTGCGAACAGTGCGCAAGCGACGCAATCAGCGTACGGCCCCAAAACAATGGCGGCAGCGACGAGTGGACGACGGGTAGTGAAGCAAGACGTGAACGACGACCTTTCGAACGTCGAGTTCGAGACCAGCGAAGATGTCGAAGTCATCCCCTCCTTCGACTCATTGGGTCTTCGCGAAGACCTCCTTCGTGGTATCTACGCTTACGGTAAGGCCTGAGCCTCGCTGTGCTCTCTCTCATCATTCTCTTGCAGGCTTCGAAAAGCCGTCTGCCATTCAGCAACGCGCGATTCGTCCCATAATCAAAGGCCGCGATGTGATCGCACAGGCACAGTCGGGCACCGGCAAAACGGCAACCTTCAGCATCGGGATTCTGCAGACTATTGACACGCAAATCCGCGAGACACAGGTGCTGATTCTCAGTCCGACGCGAGAATTGGCCGTTCAGATTCAGAAGGTTATTCTAGCTTTGGGCGATTACATGAATATACAATGCCACGCTTGCATTGGCGGCACTAATCTCGGTGAAGACATCAGAAAGCTAGACTACGGACAACATGTAGTTTCGGGCACACCTGGACGCGTTTTCGATATGATCCGCAGGCGAAATCTTCGAACGCGATCTATCAAAATGCTTATTTTGGATGAGGCCGACGAAATGTTAAACAAAGGCTTCAAAGAGCAAATCTACGATGTTTACAGATACTTGCCTCCGTACACACAGGTCGTGCTGATATCAGCGACATTGCCTCATGAAATTTTGGAGATGACGAGTAAATTTATGACGGATCCTATTCGTATTTTGGTCAAGCGTGATGAATTGACTCTCGAAGGAATCAAGCAGTTCTTTGTCGCTGTCGAAAGAGAAGAGTGGAAATTTGATACTCTTTGCGACTTGTACGATACTTTAACAATAACTCAAGCAGTAATTTTCTGTAATACGAAACGAAAAGTCGATTGGCTGACCGAAAAAATGAGAGAAGCAAACTTCACAGTATCTTCAATGCATGGAGATATGCCTCAGAAAGAGAGAGATGCGATTATGAAGGAATTTAGATCAGGACAAAGGTACATTCGTTAGATCGATACAACTTATAACAAACTTTTCATTTTAGTCGCGTTTTAATCACAACCGACGTTTGGGCGCGAGGAATAGATGTTCAACAAGTTTCACTAGTGATCAATTACGATCTGCCGAATAACAGAGAGTTGTATATACACAGGTAAGTCTATCATCTTTATTGCTTTATTCGCTCAAAACAATTGTTTTGACAGAATCGGTCGATCGGGGCGATTTGGTCGCAAAGGTGTAGCGATTAATTTCGTGAAGAATGACGACATTAGAATATTAAGAGATATTGAACAATACTATAGTACGCAAATCGACGAGATGCCAATGAATGTCGCCGATTTGATCTAATTACTTATCATTTTTTTTCATTGTAATCAATATTTAAGTGTTTAACCTTCATTTAATAACAAACTTTTGCTCGATATGATTAACAACTTCTTTTGCTATTGCCAACGAAGATGTAGCGGCAGGAGACGGTGCGTTGCGTATATGCATTACAAACCGTTCAAGTTTTCCTTCGCCAGAGTCAAATACAAAATCCTCTACCAATTTGCCATCCTCGTCGATCGCTTGTGCTCTCACACCTGAAGGACCTCTCTGAACATCATTAATCGTCAAAGATGGTACAAATCGTTGCAATAGCTTAACTTGCTTTGCCATATTGAAGCTACGATACATTTCGTCAATTCCTGGAACTAAGTACTTCCAAATAAGCTTTCGTAAACCTTTAAAGCTTAGAGCGTCAAAAGTATCTTTAATACTGAAATCTGAGAATTTATAGCCTTCGCGTTTAAAAGCTAGAACCGCATTTGGACCTAACCAAACACTTCCATCCATTCTTGGTGTAAAGTGTACTCCGAGAAAAGGAAATCTAGGATCAGGAACTGGATAAATATTTCTTTTAACGAGATCGCTTTTTTCCGGTTTTAAGACTAGATACTCTCCACGGAAAGGTACAATTCGTGGATTCGGATTGCAACCCGTTATTTTTGCCATTCGGTCGGAGTGTAGACCCGCAGCGGTTACAACAAACTTTGTTCTTACTTCTCTCTTTGGTTCTTTGCTAATTATTTTAATTGTGTCGTCGTCTTCTTCGAATTCAATATTTTCAACTTGAAAGTTAAAGAATATTGTGCCTCCATTTTTGACGAAGTCGTCACCATAGCTTTGATTCACTTGAGCCCAATCGACGATTCCAGTGTGAGGCGACCAGATTGCTTTTAAACCCCTGCAATTCGGTTCGTAACTCTGAATTTCGTCGGCATTTAAAAGTTTCAAGTCTTTTACTCCGTTAAGTACTCCTCGATTGTATAAATTTTCCAGCGTCGGTATCTCTTTCTCCTCAACAGCAACGATCAGCTTACCGCACTTCTTATATGGAATGTTCTTTTCATCACAGTACTTGTAAGTCAATGCATGGCCCTCGACGCATAACTTTGCCCTCAAAGAACCAGGCGCGTAATAGATGCCGGCGTGAATGACACCACTATTGTGACCACTTTGGTGTTGTGCTGCAATCGAGTGTGTGAAAGCGAAAGAATGGAAGCTTAAAGTTACCTAATCGAGCTTCTTTCTCGAGAAGAGCAAGTTTCAATTTCGGGTATCTGATTGACAGTTCGCGTGCTGTCGCGCAGCCCACAATACCGCCGCCGACCACGACTACATCGTAAGCGGAGTTCACCGAGGCTAAGTTGGCGAATTGAGTGGCGAGTCGTGTTTGAAGCTCTGAGCCTTTGAACCTGCTGTAAGCTGCCGCAGGCAGCAGCGATGCCAGACGCATCTTTCGTTCGAAGCGACGCGTGCACAGAGAGGACAGCACTTCGCTCGACGCGCTTCAAGAAGCTTTTTTCGTGGCAACCAATGGCAAAGCGTTCGAAAAGTTTGCTTTTGAAAGCAGAACTTTGCGAGAGAGCAGTGAGTCGAAAAGTGGCGAGTTGCTCTCTCCTCGCGTTCGGAACTACTGTGGCTAAAAGTTGGTGCTGGTGCTTTAGAACTACGCTCAACTTGTTTAAGCCATGGAGGAAGAACTGAAATGTCCGCTGTGTAAAAATTTCTTCAGCAATGCCGTTCTCATGCCTTGTTACCATTCGCTGTGTCTCTCGTGTTTACTTACTTTGCAGCATTCGAGCGGACCAAGCGGAGGACATAACGACGAAGCGGCCGGCAGTGAGATCGGCACTTGCAATGTATCGTCGAGCAGTGCGAGCAGTGAATTAAGTGATGCCGACAAACTTAGTCTGTTGAGTGAAACCGACTCTGGCGTAATCTGCTGCACGAGCAGACCGAACAGCTACGTCGGCACTCCGAATATTCAGACAATTCTTTTTCCTCCGCTGCAGAATGGTAGCGGCAAATGCGAGATCGCGTGTCCAGTATGCAACAAGATCATTTATCTCGACGAGAACGGCGCGCAAAGTTTGCCGAAGAACAAAGTACTGCAAAATATCGTGGATAAGTATGAAGAGAGCAGAAACTTTGCTACACACTGCCAATTGTGCGAACATAATCCGAAAGAAGCTGTTTTCATGTGTGAACAGTGCGAAATATTCTATTGCGATGCTTGTCGGGAAAACTGTCACCCGGCTCGCGGTCCGCTCGCAAAGCACACATTGATCACACCGCAACAGGGCAAAACTCTTCTGAAATGCAAATCGAGCAGCAGCGACTGGTCTCTGAAATGTGCTGAGCACAGCGAACACACGTTGAACCATTTTTGTCTATCGTGCAAAGTCGCACTGTGCAGCAGATGCCTCGAAGACGAGAAGCATTCGAATCAATCGAATCATGACGTCCAAAGCCTCGGAGTTATGTGTAAATCGCAAAAGGTAAGCGCATCGGTAATGAGATACTTTCAGAAGCAACCAAAGATCGTAACACTTATCCTCTCGGCTTATGTCCGCAGCTAAAAGCTGCTCTCATCTTTCAGAAGCAATGTTCGTTTCGGTGATAAATTATCGAAAATAAGGCGAATCGATGCATTTTTAAGCGTCGCTTTTTAAATCGTCCTCCTGCAGACAGCAAACCGAACACAAAGTCGCCGCATTCATTAACCGTTGCTTCTTAAACTTGTTAATGATAAATACATTTGTTAGTGAACTCGCAGCGGTGTGCTCTGCAATCGCATAATGCGAATTTCGGCAAAAATAACGAATGTTCAGCGAAGCGATCACTTTGCTATTCGCACACTGCGATCGTCGCAATCAGTTTTTTTGAGCAAAGCGCATAATTAATACGAGAACATTTTCACTTCGATTGAAATGTGATTAAGTTTTGAGGCAATTAATACGAAATAAAAGCGACTGCGGACGGAGGTAACAAATCAATCATCGTTACATTCGCATAAATACGCTGCAGACCAAAGTTTCGTTTCGATTTTCGCTCGTTACGTTTGGGAAAAACATCGCTCGCACTGTATAAGTGCAATAAGTTTGCTGGGAACGTTTGGTGCGTGGTAAGCACTTTAAAAGTTGAGCTCTGTCTCCCTGCACTGTTTGTGTCTTGACACAGACATACATGCAGAGTATGAAGTGAAAGCATCACTTCTGCTTTTTCTTCGTTTAAAAACGCGACAAAATATTTCGTTCAAAAAACGTGACCGTAAATTCGAAGAAGATGCTGCGCTCAGTTCTCCGGCGGCACGCTTCGCATCGTTCGCTGTTTTAATGTGTTCAAAGTTAAAAAGCGAGAACTGCACACTTAATATTTAAAACGCATATTGTGAAAATAATTTTCGCGATGCTTTCAAAACGATCACTGCATTAGATGCGAGCGAAGGCGAAGCAACGCTTATTGTATGATCATGATGATGCTCATAGCGCACTTCACACGCTCGCCGTAAAGTTTACAAAACATAAGTTTGGAAAAGTATCACAAAAAGTACAATCGATACATATTATATCGTTATGTGTTTGCATGAAAGTCAAATCGTAGCGCTTTTCACAGGAACACGACACATTCCGTGACCGCCGCTCGCAGCAATATGTCTTCTTGTCTTCTTTCTTAACACATTGCTGCTCGTACTATTCAAGCCGTAAATTAACTTTTTATGATTGTTGCTGACTTTCAAATGCGCAATAATTTTAAGAAGATGCAACTTTCGACTGATGTTTGCGAACGGTGATAACTCATTCTCGAACATCGATTAATTTTTTCCATCTCTCATCGATTCATTTATGCTAAGCAGTGTGTTCAGAAAGAAGCTCCATTGTCACAGAGCTTGAAATTGCCAACTACAATCAATACGTTTAAAATAATGTGTTCACAACTATCTTCTCGTAATTGTGTTCAAGTGAAAACTTTTGCGTCTTGAGTAAAGCTCGATGGTGTGTTGTCCAAAAGAGGAAATCATCTTTCATTCCGCCCGAGATAAAAGGATCATTTTTTCATATGTTCATGTTCTTAATGCGCGAAAGCGAGTTCAGTTCGTTTTTCTTCCGAATCTTGCCAATTACGAATAGTCCGAACACAGGTCATTACGAGGTTAACAGCATGTCGTGCGTAAAGTAATCACTTCGATCATAATTTGTGCGCACCTTTCGAGAACAGATGAGCAAGTGTTTTACATCGGTCGACAGCGATCAAATGCAATATTTTGATTGCGAATCTATTTTTATCGCCATCTCATCTGCTCGTCAAAAGCATCGCGTTTACGAGCTGAAAGCGAAAGCAAAATTAGCGAAAATTTGATTGAAAACTGTGGCAGAAGTGAAATATGCGCTCATTTGCATCACTTGGAAGCGCAGCTATTTGAACGTTTAACTTTTGAATGGCAGCGAAAACATATTCGGTTTCAATAAAAAAATTTTCAGTTTAATAAACATTTTGAAATGAAAAGCAAGAAAGAAAACATTCATCGCAAGCGAGATAGCGTTCGTTATTCGCGAAAGTAAATCACTTTTATTGATTCATAATTAAAAATTCATTTTTTCAGTTTTATTGCGATTGAACACGTTTCCGAGCTTATTTCTAGCTCTTCGCCGTCGTTTCTCGGAACACTTTCAAAACTTTCTTCTCAAACGTTTGTGTTTCGAATGCAACGTGCGAATTGTGTTCACATCGCTTTACTCGCCGTTAAACTCGAATGTTTGCCTAACGAAAAAGCGCTGCGAACGTTGTTCAGGCAGTACATTGAATTCAACGAATTCCGAGACTGTAATTTAGTGAAAGAAAAACACATTTCGAATGCACGCTGAGTGCGGAGTGTGTGGATGTTTGCGCGTGTTTTTGATTTACTGCGAACTGCAAACCATCAACCGTCGTCGATGCAGCAGCCATCGCACTCGCAAGCGCTCATTGAGGCGATTTTCTATTCAAGTTTTTAATTCGATTCAATTCAAAATCACAACATTACGAGTTAATTCACGCGCGAACCTCGAGCAGCTTTCCGACAGCACGTGTCGAAGCGCTTCGCTTCATTTAACTTTTGCAGCTCTGTTCTTATTCAATGATATGAGAGCGTAAGCGGAGAGAGTTGAGAGAGAGAGGCAGTCGACAGAGGAGAGCAAATATCGTTTCATTCAATACCGAAACGTGTTACGGGCAAAAAGTTTACATCTGTTTATCTTTTTACCGCTGAACATTTCCTGCAAAACTCATTTACCAGAATCTCAACTTTGTGTCTAGTGAAGATTCTTTTTTCGTAAAAATCGTTTGCTGTTCCATAAAAATAATCAATTAAAACCTTTTTTCCAAACGATGACATTTTTCAGATCGATAGCCATCGTAATTAGCGTTTTTTGTCAATTAAATAACTTTAATTATTTGAACACAACTTGTTCAGCACGAGCTCACATTTGCGAATGTATAAACAAGCTGAATTTAAAATTAATCATTGAAACGCATTTCAAGCCTTGCAAGCAAATGCTTGCACATTTATTCACATGGTGTTCCCATAGGTTCAATGCTCGCCTCCATCTGTTCGCGAGTCAGCAAAGAAACGGATTCTGCTTCGCTTTTTTTTCATCTAAAACGTGCTTTTCGGACAGCGAACGTTTTCGAGACGCATCGAGAGAAAACGCGAGCAGATCTTTTCGATTAATTAAGTTGCTGAAATTACTCCTTTCGGCTTTCGAACATTTCTTATATGTACGTGATTTTCGGTTGTCCACCGTTTCCGGTGATCACGCACTGCATTGAAAAGAGTTCGTTCGCACCCAACAGTTTTCAGCAACCGCTTCACTAATAAATTAATAAACGCCGCATTCTCAACTTTAGTGATTATCGTTTTTAGAAGCTTTGAAAGTGGTGAACAAAGAAGAAAAGCAAATGATGCGAAAACAAAATGACCGCAATCGTTGGTTTTAAGTTTTCTTCAATTTTGAAAATAAATGTCTTTCGCGTTTACTGTAATCATTTCGCATTCATTCTCAATTTCCAGTGTTGTGTAATTTGAGTGCTTTTGTTTAACACAAGCAAGTGTCTGCGAAAATGGCTATTAACCATTTACTTTCACAATTTCTTCTCTTTTTGCGCGCGAGCAAAAACAACAGTCTGAGCGAGAAAGATGTGAATTTTTGAAGCGATTATGTACTTTCGTTTTCATCTATTCTATTTTCAATTATTTAAGAGCAATTCCAACCGCACAACTCGTCAAAAATTGTTCTTTGTACACGCTGTGCACATTTTTTTCCGCTGTGTTTCGAATTAAATTCGATAGTCGAAAAGCGTTTGAATAACAACGAGCTTTGCGGATAAAAACTTTTCGATGCGATTTAGGTTTCATTTCGAATCAAATTGTTTTTCGAGCTTTTCTCTCTATTTTTGTATTTTCGCATTTCAACGACCTCTAATCAGCTAATTGTGCATTTAAATTCGCTATCTTATCCCGAATAAACGTTTTATTATAAATAAAACTTTGTTTTCGTGAACCACCGGTTCACAAAAATCTTTGTTCACGAAAAACGGCGTACACCTTATCAAAAAAGTTTATGGCGAAATTCATGCATCACGAAAAGTGTTTAATAGCTAAATATTCAACAGAATTCATCGCAAAAACATTTTGACTCGATTTGGATCGTTGATTTACAAAATGTGATCGTCACAAAGGTAACGATGGCCGATTAGGATCGAAACAGGCGCTTTTCTAAAGCGACCATTTAATTCGAACAAAGAAGTGTTTTCATTGAGATTATCTTCGAAAGTGAGCAGCGAGTACTAGCAAGAAATAGTTGAGATTCGCGTTTGAATTAATTTCGCATTATACTTTGGAACGATTCTAATATTAATATAATTTTAAGTGTACGGCATGTTTCGAATTACATTGAACAATTTAATTTCACTGTAAATTAAATTTCGCTTACGCTTTATTTGTTATTCATAGCTTACAATTATCATATTTCTGCTAAATATTTGAAAACGCAAACATGTCTCGTAATAGCTATGCAAATAAATGAATGACCGTTTAAACGAAAAAAAAACAAGTAAATGTGAGTTTGAATAAATTCGCCGAACATAAAAGCAAAAAGCTAAAGCGCTTTTTCGTAATTTTGTGCTTTTGTTTCGCTTTTTAGTGAAAAATCGCTTTTCAAATATAAAGCGCAGCGCTGCTTATCACCGCAAATTGAAGCGAACGACTACGATTTTTGGAAACTAAAAACTAATTTGAAAATGTCGGTGAAGTAAATTAGTGTCGAAGCGTTTTCTCAGCTGTCGTTTTTTCGAGTCTCGAATTCAAAGCTACTTAAGATGTGCAATGAAAACTTTCAATTCTCTAATTACGCTTTAGGCCGTTGCATTTTGATTGACACTCGGCAAAATGACTTTTACACTTCGCACATAATGACCAAAAAGTGAGCGAATGTGTTTCTTCACTTTACACTGGCGAAGACAGCTTCGAAGCAGTGCTCGTAATCGACGATAAAATGTATTGTTTGCGAGTTACCATTTATTTCAATTTCGCTAATCACCTTTCTTTGCTCTCGCAGCGAGTGGATATCGCTCTCAGAGGCAGGCGCTCGCAAAACATGAGCCGCACTCGAACACCACTGCGAGTGTTTTGTTTTGTTTTCCGATTCAATAATTCAGTAAAAAACGATAAATTTTTTATGTAATTAACGACGCTTGAGATATTACCATTCTTTTCTGCTCGCGAGTCAAAATGATTTTTGCCATTGTATTGAAACACTTCTCCACTCTCGAGACTAATAGCAGCTTGAATTGCTTAAGTTTCGATTTGCTATTCGCGAGAAGTTTGTGCAGCATTTGGACTGCGATTGCCTTCGTTTTTAGATCTGTTTTTTTGGTCAAATAAATGGAAAGCAATGAGCAAAACGTCCAAAAAACAAACATTTTTCAATTTGCCACTTCTTTATTGAGAAACTCACTTTTGTTTTGCTTTTCTCGCGTATTTCGACTAGCAAAACTTTGTTATAATAGCGTTCGTAATAATATTTCGTAACTTGTTTCAATAGCGTTTTCATCTGATAAAAACCTCAAAAGAATTAATCGACGGAAAGTCACAAACGATGAACAATTCGATCGACTCAAAACGATCAGCTCAACTTTTGTAAAGTTTCTCACGTTTGAGATAGAAGAGTTGAGTGCTGAATACTCGAGCAAATATCGAATGTATGGCCGGTTTAGCGCAAGAGAAATAAAATGAAAAAAAAAATTCAGTTAACTTTAGTGGGTAAATGTTTTTAAATCAAGTTCTGGCTACACATCGTTCAGCACTTGATCTACTTTGGTGATTTCTTCCTCTCGCAATCACCTGAACTTTATCGATTTTTTTTTTGATTTCTCAATAATTTTATTCGTTTATCGATTCATCCGTTCAATTTAATGATCAGAAGAATATTTTGATTTCATAATCTGAAAAAAAGCAAAACAGTAGCTTGTGTCACGAGATGAGCGATTAAGCGCTTCATTTCTATAATATATGATCCTAAACACAAACTTAGTGCAAAAAATTAGATTATAAGAAGATATAAGAAGAACTATAAAAAGAATAGAAGATTATTTATTAAAAATATTATCGAGCGAGTCTGAGTTGCTTAAAAGATAATTTAAAAAAGGTCAGCGAGACAAATGATTCGCTGAGAGCATCAACTTCTTAACTTTCAGATTAAAGTAGACGCGATAAAATGTTTTCCGCATATAGTTTATGATTCAAAATTCTCGAAACACTATTAAGAACTTTTTAATTAACATTCACTTTGTATAATTCACATTGCCAGTCTATACACCCTCATTTCATTTGTATCAGCTTTCAAAAAACACATTTTCATGAGCGATAATTCGAAAAACGAAAACGATTCTACTTTTTGATGAAAATTTAAAATTTCAAAGTATATCTGAATTCGATTGAGCACTTTTAAATTTAGATCTGCGAAAATATTTTGTTATTTTAACAGAATTCAAAACATCAGCTCTCGGGAAGCGATGATTAAATTACATTGATAATATTTTACTGAAAAGGTAATGAAGTGTAATGCAACAAAAAACTCTTTGAAGTTGTGTCGAAATTGAGTAAATTATGTAAGAGTTACTTTTTGCTCAGCATTTGCAATTCAATCGAGTCATTATTAAAAGCTATATGCATATCATATATACGATAATAAAGAATCGAGATTATGTTGCATCGCTAAAACTGAGAATAAAAATCAATAGCGAGCGAAATCAGTTCAAAGCGGTAACTAATCACTTTGAAGCGAATTCAATTTTATTAAATTATGAATAGAATTGAAGTTTTCGTTCAATTGAACGTAAGAGTGAATAAACGCGGCAGAAGTAGCTTTTATAATAGCCATCAATGCGTTTTTCACTCGATGGATCTCAAATGCCATTTCTTCTCAAGTGCCTTCTTTCGAACTCTTCACGCCGAGAAGCGATTTTTGAAAATTAAAAATGTTTTGTTCTTCGTGCGCTTTTTATCGACGAGATCTACATAGAAAGTTCAAGTTTTGTTTTCTTATGAATTCTCAGTTTAGCCGTCGCAACGCACTCGCGTTCGCAGCCTAAACACGTTTTTTCAATTTTGCTTTCACGATTTAATCTGCATGTACTTTAAGTAAATTATCGACTCCGGGCGCTCTTCCTTTTCTTTATTTTATTGCGCAATACATAAGCGTAATTATTAATTATATTCAGCGACCAGACGATATCAAGCAAACCAGACAATCAGCTACACCAGAAGCTATTTGATGATAGTGAATTGGCCGCTTTTTCTTCGACCAGACCTTTGTTTATTCTCGCAGAAATGTGAGATCTTATAATGATCGAGTAATTTGTGAGAGTTCATTTTTCGGCAATCGCTCGAGTTTTTCAACCGCTGGTTCGACACAAAAACGGCGATTTAATGGAAATACGCTTTCGCAATAACTTTAATCAAACGGCTGATCCGTCGGCTGAAAGCGCTCATATTTCTCCCTACTTCTGGCGGACACTCATTTTGTCAAAATGAATAAGCGAGTATAAAACTGAACTTTTGAAAGCAAATTCGATTTTTCGCAGCGAAAAACGCGATGAATTCAGCGTAAAAAAAGCGTTGTGCTCGAGTTCGGCGATATTCACGAAAGCTGATTGCAGTATTTGTGCTTAATGTTTGCTTCTTGAAATTGAATTCGAATATGCTTCGTTTACTTACTCAAATTAAAGAAACTCGAGAAAAGTTTCAATGAATGAAATATGCTAATTACGTTGTATTAACGTCTATCTACACAGACGATACTCGAATCTCTCGCCCGAATCTCGCGCTGCTAATTAAGATTGTACGAAGTGCGCGAATTATGTGAAGCAAAGTTGCGAAAAGTATTTGTGAAGAAACAAATTCATCTATCGATTGCGTTGCGAATATAAAACTGCGGTCAACGCGTAAGTATTTTGAAGTAAGGCGAGTGCTTTCGGAGTTGTTTACGCTGTAAACAACAAATAAGTGCCATTTTTCACGAGAAGCGTGTGCAAACAGTAAAAATTTTGACATGGCGATGAAGTTATGAAATAAAAAGTGACTTTAAAAAAAAGTGCAAGTCGCGAGAAATGTCACCGAGAGAGAAAATGCAGTCGAGTTTTGGCGTCGAATTTTGCATTTTGCTTCGAAAGAAAGAAAAATTGAAATGGTTGAATAAGGAGCATAAACTCGATACGCTGCTCATTCTTTTTACGGCTTCGTTCTTATCCGCAAAACATAAGTGAGCGCGAGCAATATTTGTCAGAGCGGAGTTTGATGCTAATCCGCGGTGAATGGCGTTTTTATTAAAAATACGTGAAAACTTTCGAGAGCGTCAAAAAGCGGCTCGATTCACGTCATTATTATCATTACGCTTCGATTAATGCTATTGCTCCGATCTTCAATTGTAGCCGAGATTTTCTGCTCTCTTCCTCGCTGATACCTCGTTGTATGCTCTCTCGCAGCAGACGTCGACTCGTATTGAAAATTTTTTGTTTCTAAGATTGCAGCGCGCAAAAAAAAAGAAAACTCGCGACGACTTGCTTTTTCTATTGGCGCAACACATCGAATTGGTGGATGAAAGTAATGCCAAAAGCGTGTGTGTGTGATATGAGAGATGGCAAAGAAGAGTGGAGGGATGAGGAGAGCGAGCGATGCGATGTTACCGCTTACTCCCTTTTATTGCGGATGCATTATTAATATTCGCCTTTTTGCATTCGCGCTTTGCACAAAACTTTTTGCGAAATTAAATGTGTTTAATATCGAGCGCAAATTTCGAATGCATCGATCTTCATTACGACAGCTTATTTTCAGGCGCAATTCGCAAATTTAATTCTCCGATATAAACTTTTTTTTCGAGTTCCAATCGCACAGTTTGAATTGCAAATTAATAAAAATGTATGGAAATTGAGCGACAGAAACAAAGTGAAAAATGATTTTCGTGTCGTCTTCGATGCGTTTCGATCTTCACGTCGCTTTCGCCGCCTTTTTACAGCAAAGTAAAAGTAAAACTCGCAATTATGAAACTCGTAATTTGGCGATGATTTAAGGCTCTCATTTCTGCAAGAGTCGTTTTCGAAGGCGATGCAAACGAATGAGTTTGCTGAGAATGAGTTTCTCGTTGACAGACAACGACCACACATCTCTTCGCTTTCTTCTCGCCGTAATCACGCTTTTTAATTATAAACTTAAGACAGTGCGTATTTTCTCGGAAAAGCAGCCTTCCCGTATTATGCAAACGCTTCGACGAGCCACCCTTTCACTTCAATCAATAGCAGTTTGCTCGGCGAGCGAAGAAGCGCTTTGTTCGCCGATGCAGTTTTTCGTCGACATTCTCGAGCATAAAAAACAGTTCGCGGACAGGATTTAGGAGTGTTTGCATTTAAATTACTTCAAATCGTGTTTTGATGCGTTGTAAATGTGATTGAGTTAATTCTTATTCGCGAAGGCGAAAGTGAATATTCCATCGAAACAGAAATCAGCGAAATGGAGCGAAAAAAATTTTCGCAAACTTAATTTTCTGCGCTCGTGTGAGTGAACGCGCCGCGCTTCTTTGACAGTAAAATTGAACTTCAATAAACTGTTGATTTAAATTGCTTTTCCTGTCAGGAATCGCAAGCGATGAAACAGAGTCGTCTTAGCTGCTCGCAGAAGCGATCAACTCAAGAAGTGGTCGCAATATATTGCGACTCGCTTCGAGAAAAAGTAAGCGTCGACTCGCTGCTCTTAATAACGAATGTGACAAGCGAACTCTCAATCGATGCGATCGCTACGGCGAGATGATAAAAATGCAGAGTATCAATTTCGAGCGGTAATTTCGTGTTGCGTTTAGTTTGCTTGCAAACGAGCAAATCTTTTCGCGCTTTACCACGCATTCGATATGAATAAACGTACTCATATATTCTTAAAAGTAACGCTTAATGAGCGTTTTCGCTGCTCGAACAGATGAGACAAACTTTTCGCCGATAAACTTATAATGACTCGCGATGCGTTTAGCGCGATGCTGGCTCTCGCTAAATGATCGACGCTCATTAATAACGCGCAGAAACATTTACTTTAAAGATACTTGTGGGAAATTAAAATTTAAATGGAGTTTATGACGAGAAGCACTCGCCATTAAATAAATTCGAGTTCGAGTTCGAGTAAATAATAAAATAAAAGCATCTGCTCTCGTTATGCGAGCGTACGGAGGAGATGACAAGCGAAGTTTTCGAGCGATTTTGATCAACTCGAAATGGCCGCAAACTATTCATGTTCACTCCGCTTCCATTAATCCTCGAGCGCAGTGTAACAAGTAAAACAATGCCATTTATTCCTTCTCATACTTACAGCACTAAACAACTCGACGAGCGTTTTTGCTTCTTCTGCCTCTCGACCATCTTCGTTCGCTTTCTTCGCATAGCGCCGCTGCCTACGCCGAAAGAGGTGTCCTGTTCATTGTACGCGATGTTTGATGTATTGCGAGTTTCTGAAAATGACATTTACTGTCCATTTTATGAGTACTTTCAAAGGTTTTGCCTTTGTCAAACACGCCTTTTGCGTGTTTAAAAACAAAGATTTTTCTCTGTTAAAAGTTTGTTGCTGAAGCGCGTTATTGCATTGCTCACAGCGATCTCGATAAGCAAAGACGTACAGACGAGCAAAAAAATAGCAAAAATGAAAATAAATTTCTCGCTTTATCGTTTGTTTCCTGAAAATTAATCCATCCTTTACATGCTCGCAGTCGATACCGACTTACAAATTTGGATCGAGCGCATTTTTTACACGAATGCAAACAAAGGCGGTGAATCTTTGACAAGCAAGACATGTTTAATTTCCGTCTACGTGATTTAATAGCGATTCGCTTTACTCTGCGCCGATGTCTTATTCTGAGCGTTGCGAACGCAAAGGCCGCTTCACCAACAAGCCATCAACCATCAGTTTGTTTGACACTGCATTTCGAGCGAAATCAACAGAAGCATCAATACCCGTGAGCTTAATGCTGTCAAACCGCGTTCCTTGAAAAAGGCGAATTTCCAAAGAATTTGTACAATTAAAGAGGCAAAATTCGCATCATTTCGGTAGTCATTGGTTCCTGCTCACAACTACAACACATCCGTCCTCGTTTATCGCAAACCATTAAATGGTCAAAATGCCATCGTTTTCTGTGTGACTTGCGAGCAAATGTCGCTATGCAGCGTATAAAAGCGAGCGTTTTTATCATTTTTTTTTAGCAAAACTTTTCACAAAGCGAAGTGCAAAGCTTATAAATATATTTACATTCAGAGTACCGATCCGCTGCCTTTCGAGGCTCTTTCGACTGTGACACCGATAAGCGCAATAAAACTGCTCGACAGTGCTTGCAATTAAATTAATTTACGCTTTTACAATTATGAAGCGATGCTTCGCTCGAGATACTTTCGTTTCGACGTTTCACTAGTTTCTCCAGCTTGTTTTGTATGCGTTTTCGCAGTCCATAGAGCGAATTGACAATCGCGAAAGAAAGTGAATTAGGGTGGCGAGTAAATGCTTCAAATATGAATCGCAGCCGCGAAAGGAGCCGAATTTGCGCCCACTTTTTACATTTTTCTACATTGTAAATTGTGTATTGTATTGGATAAAATCGCAGCGACATTGTAGCGCAGTATACAATATTCTTGTAAAATAAATTGATGCCGTCTTTTCGCTCGCTTTTCTTCTCTTTTCTTTTTGCTTTTCGCGCAAAGTTTGTTTGAAAAGGAAAACGCATTCGTACAGATTGAAGAGCTTTGCACTGATCGAACTGTGCTCACCATTTTTTTCTCTTCTTCGCATACATCAGCCCATCAATTCGGCGTTTGATTGAGAGTTAATGTATTATGCGAATATCGTTTTGGCAGTTTCTGCTTTCTGCTATTCGTTTTGTCAACACGCAGAGCGACTGTTTCGAGTAAACACAGTTCGATATCAATCAAGCAATTTATTCACTTTCAGCCAGTCAAAATCGAAATTGTGGTTAATTAGAAAAGCGAGCGCAACTGCTGCCTCACCCGAAAGCGAAATTTTAGCTCTCGCATCGCATGAAAGCGTCGAGCAAACTTTTCGTCTCGCTGCTCGCAAACCGCACGTTTCAGCACTCGGTGCACATGTTCGCTTTTCGTCCACTGCGAATTTGTGTAAAAGTTTTTTTTTTCGAGTCGCTCTCGAAACGAGTAGCGGAGAAAAAGCAGCGCGCATTTTTTCGCGTCACTCGCTGCATATTAAATCAACGTGTAATTATCGTGTGATTAGTTTTTACTCGCGGAGAGTAGAGCGTAAATCGCTTTTTCTTTATTAAGTTTGCGTCCCGTGAATCCGAATGCTTAGTTTCGCCGCATTTAAGCAAACCATTTTCGAGCACTAAATTCATGAAAGCGATTTTGAAGCGAACTTTACTCACTTTTTGTAATTTTTGTAACGCGAAAACCATTTTGTTGAGAAGTCGAAAATGAATTCGTGATGAGCGCGCTTTCGTGCTTTTCGCTAAATCTGCAAATTCTTGTACACAAAGAAGCGAATATTAAAACTTTTGCTTCGATTCGATAGAAGCGCAAAGCTTTAAGAAGTTTCAGCGTTGATCGAGTCGAGAGCCAAGCTTTATAATTAATAGTGAAAACGCTTCAATTGCCATCCATAAACAAGTATAATATCGAGTCAATATTGTGACACGAAACTGCGCCGAGTTGCGAGCGATAAAAACGCTCTTTTCTCTCTATTTACCATTGTTTGAGTGCTGCGAGTGCGATCTGATTTGCGAGTGGAAGCCAGTGTTCGAGCACATTAAGAACATTGGAAGACATGCGAGAGAGAGAGCAAAATATGCGATTACATATGATCGCCAATAACAACACTAACAACAAACAGATCGAGCGAAAGTGCACTAAATCATAGCCGTGTTACGAGTGGATTATTTTAATGGTATTTACGAAAGAAATGCTAAATATAAATCGAAAATGGTGATCGCAGAAGGATGCGAGCTGAAGCACTCCGCTCTTATTTGTCATTCATTACAATTTCTGCGTACTTTCGTTTGTTTTCACTGCGATCAAAACTCGAGAGAGATTTAAAAAGTGACTTCTTCTTTCGCACTGAAAACAGATTCGTCTTCGTTTAATGCGCTCTACACTTATCTTCGTTTCGCGACGAGTTCACATGTATTTTCACTTCTATTCTCGGCTTAATTCGATCCGAAACACATTCGCAATTCGTTGCGTTCAGATGTTTGCAAAAAAGAACGCGAATACGAATGAAATGTGTTTGAGCGAAATTCTTGCTTTTGTTTTGCCGTCATCCGCGAAAAAGCCGAGCAAAATTACGAGTTTTTGTGCGCCACTTCGAAAGAAACGATGAGCCAAGGTGAAGTAGCAACTATTTGAGCAGCTGAAGAAGTATAAATGAGCTGCTCTCACATGCAATACGAATCGCAATTCCCTATGCGTGCTCGCGCTCACAAAGTGGATGCTGTGCGATAATTCACGAAGGATTCGAGTGTGCGAACTCGTATCAAATGGCCACTTTTCACTGTAAACTCTTTTCTCGCGTCGGCGGCGATATAGACAGCAGAATGCAGTTATGATTTGGCAGCGAGCAGCGCAATTTGCAATGTTCATTAATCGCCAAGAAGCTCGCTGCGAGAATCAGAATCTGGTTTCATTAATTCTTTCGTCTGCCTTTATGTTTGTTTTCGATGTATGTAATCCGAGAAGAAAAGGTGATCGTTACGTGAGCAGCTTGCATCCGAGCGACAGTCGCAGCGCTTTAGTTCGAAGAGAATGAAGCTCGCTTAATTTCGGTTCGATTCAATGTGTGTAATCATTGATAATCAGCGAGAAAATCATGGCTGCTAACCATTTCATAGCCGGCAGCGAACACGCATCGCTTGATTCGCGAGCTTCTCGCTTTCGCCGCTCGTTCAGAACTTTGCGCAATTAATGACGCAATGTTTTTGTTGTTCGCCTCTGTTCGTCTTTCTTTTCCATAATAGAGTAAAACTTTAACTCGGCGCAAATATTTCACATTTTCGTTTTATTTTTATTTCGCTCTCATAAAGTAAATGGCAGCGTCTGTGAAAATAGCGCCAATTTTTCATCGCGTCCAGGACCGCAAGTAAGTGATAGCCGAGCGCAAATTTTACGCAAGAAGAATGTACACACAATCGACAGAATTCAACAAATTGCTGGTCTGAAAGCGATTTTAATGGCGATTCATCTTCGGACGATTTATGAATCGCGTACTCGTGTCGGACACCAGTGGAACTTCGCTGCGTTTCGCTTCGCGAAACGAGAGCATCGAAATCATAAAACAAACATGAAAGCGAAATTTTTTACGCTCTTCGCTTTTTCTTTATTGCTTTGTGGTCTCGCTGTCATTCGTTGTTTGATCGCCAAATTTAGGGTTATGGCTTCAAACGGCGAGAAGAAGCGAGTGCTGAATTTTCAAAATCGTTTCAATTTCCACATTTCTGCGAATCTTTCTTTCGCTGGCTCTCTTCGAGTGCGTGTAAATTATCGCAGATTGATTGAAGCGGCTTTGATTCGCTCTCTCACGAAAGCTCACCGCGCTCACACCAATGATTAAATGAGATTTTAAATTCAGCTCACACAGCAAAGTTTTGTTTGCTTTTCCGCACTTCACAACCATCATTCGTCAAAAAAACTTTCAAACGCTCGCTTGTTTCATTTGCTGTCACGATTTGCTCCTCAATCTATTTCATCTCTGTGTGACTTTCTGTGATTATGCGTGAGCTGCTTTGTTTACACTAATAAGTGCGTTTTGAATTTGCTTCTATGTGCAAAAGTTATAAAAAAGAAGCAGTGAATTAGATTTGACAGCGAGCAAATTTCAAAAAGCGTTATCGAGTTTAAACTAAATTTAATTTTCGCTGCCAGAAAAGTGACGTAACTCGATTTAATTACGGACAAATGCGAAATTAATCGAGAGATTAGCTTTATGAGGCATAATTGAAACCGCTACGAATTAATGAGCGTCCAACGCGTATTCATTTAACGTTAGAGATAGAAAAGCACTCACTTCTGCCGTGATAAGCACTTAAAAGAAAAAAAGAAGAATAGCTTAATTTAAAAACGAGCAATTGTTTGCTTCTTTGCATTCGGCGCACTGCACTGCACAAGTTTGTTACATGCTCGCCGTAGCGATCAACTTCTGAATTGTATTGTTTCACAAGTGGAAGAAGTAAATAGGTGAAGAGTGTCCAGCAGTCGTTTCGATTGCATAATTTGACGTTTCGCTTTGCGCGAATACGAAATGAAGAAAAAGACGAACGCGTTTTTTATTTATTGTTATTGCCGCTGTAATTAATGGAGCACTGTTTCACTCGATTTACAAGCGTTCAGTATGAATGCAATGAGATTAATGCACATATTCTGCTTTGAATATATATTAGCTGTTTATTGATGCCGAATTGCTCGAATCAATATATGGCGAGTTATGAAAAGTCATCAACACATCGAAATGCAGCGATGCTTGAAAACGGTACGCTATTCAACATTTGCGCTGCGCTGTTCATTAATGAATTTTCGCTTTTATTAACTTTCAGGACATAAAACATTTCTCCGCTTAGCGTACTGACCGCTCGCTGTACATACTAAATTAGGCTTGTTTTCGCAATCAGGCTGTTAGACTTTTATATGCTCTGCAACAAAATACACAATACGCTCGAATATTGCGCTGCTTCTCTCCACATTTTCGCAATTGCGGTACCTGTATGGAAGCGGAATACAATGCATCGCGCAAAAATCAATTCGGCTAAACGAAGCGTGTCTTTCTCGTTTCATGGCGCACTCTGAAAAAACTGAAAAATAATATTTTTTTATTTTCTTTGCTCCAACGACACAAATTCACCTTATTCGTTTTATTGAATATTTTCTTAATGACGAGCGTTACCGTATTTCTTCCTCCTCTTCTTCATTTCTCTTCTTTTTGCTTCTTCGTCAGCTTCGTATCACTTCGTTTTAAAGAGCTCAATTCTTACGAAACTAACTTTTCTTTTTCTCCTCTAGTACAAAGGATGTTTTCTAAAAATTGAGAGATCACAGCTTTTCGAACATCATTATTTCAGAAAAAATCGCACAATTTCGCGTTTATCGCCTTTAAAAACCTGCACTTTGTCGAAATTCGGCAAATGCTTTTGCGAAGCGATCGTGCCGGGCGCGCATTTGGTCACAATTAAAAGCGATGCTTGACGAGATGAATCCGCTTTCGAAAGTGAACCACCGCCGTGCGCAAAAACAATGCGAAAATTATCGTTTCGCGAAATGTGCATATTTACATAGAAATCGCTAGGCAATATTGTTGCGATCGTATAATCCTCGCCGGCGATAACTGAGTCGTTTACGACATCGTAAACGATCGTTTAAAATTTGTTTCTTCCGAGCAATAGTCGCGAAAATATGATCTTTGTGAAAAATAGTATTCGATGAAGAGGAGCGAATTCATATGTGTTTCGCTGATTTATGCTTTTTAATAAAATTGAAATGCAAGTAAGCTCGAAAACAAAGACAAAGCAAAACCGCCGTAATAGAATGTGGAACGGGTGATGAGTATTTCGAGCGTGTATCGCTAACCGTTGAAATCCGTCTGTTTTTTCCCATTGACTCACACAACCGTAATGAAGTGTTTGTTTTACGCACAATTGTTTTCAATTGTTTTCCTTAATTTGTAATTTAGGAAGCATTCTTTGTTGAACACACAATTATTTACGGAAATAAGTGTTTCACAATCAAGCAAACCATTGTTTTCGAATTCTTCATTTCGCTTTGTTTTTCTCCGAAAACTGGAAAAACACGGCGAAAAGCAAAAATTGAATTTTAATTCTAAGAAAACGGAAAACAGTGACTTTTCAAAATGTAAAGAAAGTTCACGTCGAATATCAGTAATCTCACAGACGAACGCACTCGAATCAGACGCAACGGGCAGTTTCACATAAACAATTGCATTTTGAAATTGGACATGTTTTGCTTATTTGAGAAGCGCTTTCTCGATACAAATCGAGTTTCGAAATTGCAATTCTTTCTGCGCTTTAAAGTTGAATTAAAATTCAACATCGAACTGAATTCAACCTTTTCTCGACTTGGAAAAACTTCACTCGTCTGTCAAAAAGCTTTCGTTTCATTTTAATTACATTTCGATTTTAGAGTTACAATGGCACCGCTCTCATAACACCGCTGTGGGCTGATTTCGATGCAATTGAAGCTTATTAAATTACGATTACTGTCACTTTCTTTTCGAACATATCGCCAAGCAACTCGACCCGAGTGCGATGCGAGGTGTGCTGCGTTTACGAGGCGTTCTCAAAACTTTGCTAAAAGCATCGCAGAAAATGAAAACGTGCTGCTTCACGATATGGGGTTGGGTGGTGCATTCATCGAGTTCAAACGCTTTATACACAAGAATATACAATAAGATTTTCGAGCATTTTTTTTGACTCCACTTGCAATCTTGACATCATTTAAGTGCATTTACACTATGCTTTTATGTAAGTCATGAGCGTGTTCATTATTCAAGTAATTAAGACGGCAACTCGCGATGGTTCGAATCAGTGTCGCCTTCAGATGTGTTCGGATTGAATAATAGCGAAATTGTGAACAATACGCTCTCAATGCAGCATCTTTGCGTATGGTGGTATCAGTTTACTTCATCGAATGGCAGCTATCATTTATTGTTGAACGGAGAACTCTAATTTGTTGTAAGGGTGTTTCCTCCGATTTGTGGCGTTTTCGAGTATCTGTTTATCGACTAATGTTTACTCATTGTACCAGAGAGCAGCTAAGCTACATAAATTCGCTTTAGAAAAGGGCAAACCGGCAAAATACGAGTAAAAATGTCACGAAACTCGAATTGCGCTCGTGTAAAATCGAAAGCGACTCGCGCTCATTGCTCTCATTAACAGGAGCTCGATTAATCTTGAAAGTGCGGTTGCAAATTTTGTCAATAGCAGCATCCTTTCCTCATGATTCCGTTGTTTTAAGAGATGTACGAAAATATAACATAAATAATAAATGGTGATTGTGCACGAAAAGTAGCATCATTACGAGCATGCAGCCATCGGTGTGAGGACTACGGGCGAAGATAGAGCGCGAGGAAGAGAGAAAGGGGCTGCGGTAATTTATTGTTTGCTCGGCGCTACAAAAAGCGACACACTTTATGTTCACGTTTTAATTTATGATCGCTGCTTTTTATTCATTAAAAACGCTTTTTCGCCATAAAAAGTATGCGTTTACCAAAGACTAATTGTTTCGTTGCCTAGAATAACAGCGAGAGGTTAATCGCAGCACAACACCATTCGTTGTACACTTTCTCTAATAAGATTAGCGGATTGTAATTGCGCTTATTTTCACGCATTTCTTTAACTCATTATAAAGGCGAACATTAATTGCTTTTCGAAAGAAGAGCGGCTCGAAGTGAAGTGAAATATCGCGCAGTACACACTTCTTTAATTGCTGTAATTGTTCAGCGCGAAAGTAACTTTCGCTCGCCTCATCTCATATTTCTTCTCCTATTTTAACAGACCGAACTCTCGCAGAACCTTCAAACGCTTTCGGAGAAGGCGAAAGCCGCGACCGAATACATACAGAGGCTGAAAGCGATGAACGAAAAAATTAATGTAAGTTCTAAGTTTTGCTCTCGTTTTTACAGCAATCACGCCGCAGGCACTTAGCGCAAAGTGTTAGCGTTAATCGCAGTTAGCAAATTAACGTCGAATGCTTGTCAACAGCTTCCTGCTTCGCTTTGTTCCTATAATCACTTTGGCGCGCTGTTCTTCTCATTTCAAGAATAAGCGGCAAAAGATGTGAAATGCACTTTCTTTTACTTAATCTTATTCGTTCGCCAACTCTATTTACTTGCGCACACTTCGCTTATTTCGGACGAATAGATGGTTTGCCATTGTCCACTCGAATATTGCGCTCTCAAACTTGGAGCACTTTTCTTTCTTTCTTTTCGCTCCGTTTTCGTTCGCGAAAACCCCATGTGCATTGTTACGCAATCTAATTTAAGAAAATAACATGTGATAAAGTTGCTATACTATGCGCTGCGTCCAAATTGCTTTGTCTCTTTCGAGAGTCGCGAAGGCGTCGACATGTTTACAATTATGATAGTCAAACTTTTTCTTGTTCGTATCAATAGGAAAACTGCAAAAGTCTTGAAACAGAAATCTCTTCTCGTTGCGACTTGCTTATCGAAGCAATACACAATCGCAAACAGCAGTTACTAGAGTTTATTCACAAGGAGAAGGAATACAAACTGCGTGCATTAAAGGAGCAAGTATCGGCTTGCACAAATAGGCTGCAGCAAACCACAGGACTTCTTCAATTTTGCATCGAGGCGCTGAAAGAAACCGAAGCAATTGCTTTTCTTCAGGTTTTATCTCTGCTTGCGTCCACAGCTCTTGTGACACTCATGCAATTTACTTGCAGATTGGAACTTCGCTTATCAATCGGGTAAATAATCGCGAACTTTCATGGACTAAGGAGCTGACTGCAACACCGTGGATATCACCCGAATTAGAGCTTTCGCTTGATTCCCGTCCTGTTCTTGCATCCATCGAGCAGTTAACATTTTCGCAGATGAAACGTAAGTCGTTTGAAGCACAGCGATAGCCGTGAAGTGATCGAAAAAACTAATGCCTTAATTGCAAATGGCGCAAATCAAGTCTTAAAAGCCGATTGCCGCTGCTTTTCTTTGCCTTCTTCGTTACGTAAATAATGTGTTTGAGTTTCGTTTTTCGATTGCTTCATTCGCGAGTCGTGAGCGAACGTGTCTTAAAAGACTAAACTCTCCGAGTACTTGAATCAAGAGGATTTGTCTTCTTTGCTTTTCAGCTCCCGAATCACCGATTCTTATTGTCGACGAGTGTGTGGCTGAAAATAACAGCATCACCATTGCGTGGAAACCTCAAGTGTCCAACTTTGTCGAAGGCTTCATCTTAGAACTGGACGACGGTAACGACGGTCCTTTCCGAGTGAGTTATTGTTCGCTTCTGCAAAAGTTCATTAAAATTTAAATCTGCACCCGGCGCCGAGCGCTTCGAAAACTTATCCCCATGTTTGCGCCACGGACGGGAACTGATTGAATAGAAGCATAAATTGTGCACCCGCTAAAATAAATGCGCCATTGTTTTCGATAGAGCCTTCCTCCATGTAAAGCACCCCTCGCCTTTTTCATCCCATCGTTTTTGTACTTCTAACACTTGTATGCCATTAATTTGGAGATGAATTAGTCGTGAGTCACCTTTGGCTCCGTGTCCTCGCGGCGCGAGCAGTGTCCATCCGACGACAATTTTCAACGCTTCGCGAGCAACATTTTCGCTGCTCAAAACGTGTCGGATGTCGGATGTAGTGCGATGCTGAAGAAGCAATCTGAATGCGCTTTTTGAATTGTACTGCAAACGAAAGAATGATTCGAAATGAGCCGTCAAAGAGAGCGTATTTCTAAAATTAGCATTGAGTCGAGCTTCCCTATTATGAATCTGGCGTATAAAAAGAAAAGAAGCGAATTGACATCCGCGACAAGCGAAATACAGCACTGTCAATCTCATATTCATATTTATTGAATCTGTTCTTGCTATAATTCGATTGCTTTCTCTCTTATTCTTGCTTTCGATTCATGAATTAGCTTCACAGAAGTAAACTGATGTCTCGCTTCATAGCGATAGCGCTCCAGAATATGAAGAGAGTTTCTCCTCTCGACGAACATCATTTTGTCATTTTAGGAGCCCGACTCTCTATTCTTCTTCTCATTATTTGCATACGCTTTTTCAAATATTATCGGTATAAATTTAGTTAAACGTGAAAAGAGAAGATAAAGCAATTCACTCTGCTCGTTGCCCGTGTCTTATTGTAATATCACTCGTTTTTTAGTGTCATTACATTTAACGAGTTGTTTGTTTCGTACTGAGCAAACAGCGCGTATTCACTGAGAATCATATTCTCTTTCTTGCTGCAGCGAATAATAACAACTTAACGACATTTATAAACTATTAAAGTCGGAGTAAATGCGTTTTTTAGCCATACTTCATTCGCTTTTATTTGAGACTTGAGCGAGCAAAAATGTGTGAAGCAAAGTGATTTCTAGCGCGAAGCGTTCGAATCGATGATGAATTCACTTTTCTCTCGATTCACGTTCGCTTTTACATTTATTAGAATCTAAATTCAATTAATGCGTTTCGCATTCGAAACCTACATTTATTTGCACTGAGTTAATTAAGAAATACGACTGTTAACAAACACTCGTTAGTGCGCCATACTTACTCTCACTCCCTTTCTGCTACTTTCCATTTTGTTCTTCTTTTTGACAAATCTGTTTTTGCTTTCTTTCGCAAAAAACTTTACAAAAGCTAATTAAGTAACAGTTGCAAGCTTTCGATGTTCGAGTTGCGGCAATCGCGCTAAGCTTTTGCAACATTTTTCGTTTTCAAGCAAAAAAGACTTCGCTATCATTCGCTCAGAAGCTTAACTCAAGTTCAGGTAAACTTTTGGCTTTTTCGTCCTGAAAGTCGCGCAACTTTCGCAGATTTATTTTTCACTTCGAACACACAATCTTTTAATCTTAAACTTTGCGTTTTTCCAATCTCTTTCTTCTAGCGAGCACTCTTAAGAACGCTCTTCAAGTTTTTAAAATCATTAATTATCTCCTTTTACTCTTTATTTTGACACAACACATTACAGGTTTACTTCAATTCGAGTTCTGGTCATTTATTTAAACTGCGATTTTCCGAATGAGAGCAATTCTTGTTTTTTATTGAAAACTTTTAATCATCCGAAATCATTTTCTATTCAACACTAATGCCGCAGATTTTCTACTAATAAGAGATAATAAGAAACTACTAATGCGGCGTATATTAAAGAAAAACTTGAAATTCATTTTAAGCGAGCACAATTCTTGCAACCAGCGTTTTAACTTTGAAATTAATTGATGAATTTGAATTTGTAACAAAATACGCCGAAAGCTATGCTATAACTCAGCAAAAATTGCTCAAATTTCCAGTTATCTTCAAACTAAACATCACCTTTCTTGATAATTTTTTTTTCTCAGAAGTTTAAATCTCAAATATTTGATAAATAAAATTTTCACACTAAGCTTTAAACTTGATTGAAAAAATCTTAAGACGTCGTGTAAAAATGCGTATGAAAATCTGAAGAAAAAATTTTTTTAATAAAGTTGCAACA
Source organism: Dinothrombium tinctorium (assembly GCA_003675995.1). Taxonomy (NCBI): domain Eukaryota; kingdom Metazoa; phylum Arthropoda; class Arachnida; order Trombidiformes; family Trombidiidae; genus Dinothrombium; species Dinothrombium tinctorium. The sequence continues at coordinate 22,282 of NCKU01000061.1, read as the reverse complement.
AGGAAACAAAATTTTCAATCTGTTTTCTAGCGAAGCAATATGTAGACGATTATATTTGTATTTTTCAAAGGCTGACCCTCGAGAATGGTGTGCGCTTGCTTTTAAATTTGTTCATTTGATCGACATACTAAATCTGTTTGCAAGGAAAAAGAAATCACTTTTATTTTAAAGACTTGTTATAAATTTAATCACAATTTTGTAAAGCACAAGCTTTGCGCCGAAATCAAGAATTGAATTTGAAAAGCTTAAAACTCATTTTCTCGCTTTTTTTCTTCTTCTTTCGCTGCAAAAATTTTGTTATTTTCAAACAACGATTTCTACTCGCAAAAGTTTTCAAAGCATATTAATAAAATTAAGTGAGTCTTGGCGCTTACAAACAGATCCTTTTAGCATTCGAGAGAATAATACGCTTTTGAACTGTTTCAGAACTTATTGACTGCAGCACACAAACATTGCTTTCGTTTCGATGATCGCACTTTAACTTTTAAAGGTGATTACATAAATGCATCAGATGCAACGATGCCTTTAACCGATTCTCTGGCTGTTCGCTTCGAGTGCGCATCAATTGTAGCTCGTTTTAATTCATAAATTGTTTGCTCAGTGCGATGTCATTCAAATGAAAGCGCTCTCATTTAGCTGAATATACGATCGCAGTCTTAAGATTGCATCGAGCAGTGCGATCACAATGGTTGTATAATCACGGCGAGCAAATAGGAGCGCATTTTAGACGGAACAAAGCAGGCAAAGAAACAAATCGAAATGCGCGTTTGAATGCGATGAATATTCGTCTTCATTTGATATCAAACAAAAGAACGACACAAGAATGGAAACAGTTTATCCGACTGTGTCTGCTTTAACTAAAGTTACTAATTATTTGTCAACACACAATGAGTGCAGTACAAAATGTGCGTTTTGTTAGTCTAGTCTTGTGCTTTAATTTTGCTTTTTTATCTGCTGTTTAAATGGGTTTAATTAAGTACAATGAAACGCTTAAATGTGTGTAATCAATTTTCAAATGCTTAACTCGAGAGAAAACGTCCAACTTTTCTCAGATTTGAAAAAAGTTGGTCAATGAATTAAGTGACGCTGTTTTCTTTCTTTGTAGCCAGAAACTGAATTGCAAATGTGTACCAGACATGACACTGCTTTTATCACGGAGCTTCACTCGAAAGCGAAAGCTGAGTTTGTATAAAGTCGTAAGAGAGGAGAAGTGAAAATCAGTGGATTAGTTGCACAGCGAAATCGGCTTTCGCCTTAACCGAAACGATCTCAAACTCACCATTATAATATTGTCATTGTCGAGCAACAGCGAAACGCTCAACTCTTGCCTTGTGAATTATCGATAATTTACTTAACATATTGAAGCTTTACTCATCAAAATTTGAATAGAGAAAGCGAAAAGCTAAGTGTGCGACGCGTAAGTTGCTACATTTTAAAATTTGAAAAGCGTATACATTTTTGAAGCGAGCAGAATTTTCAAATATGGAAAGTCGGCATTTTTAAGAAACTCGGCGAAATTCAATTTTAAAAAGTGTTTTCTCTCTGAAAAACTAACGTAAGCGAGAAAAATGTGTATCATTAATATGCAAAAGCAATTTCGTGGGTCAAATAACGCTGGATTTCATTTTCATCTTTTGCGCACCGTTTTTTCTTCTTTTCCACTCGCATTCGTTTCTTTTTTCGCTGTTTTTCGAAACGAGTTATTCTTAAAGAGAAAGATTAATGATAACTTTTCTATAATTAAGAAGCGCAAGAAAAAAGTTTCGCAATTGCAATCTTCGTTTCATCTTCTCGCTCACCATTTCATATTTGTAGAAACTATCGGAATAAAAGTAGAAACAGCGAAAAAGTGAATCACTCGTTTCGATATTCGCAGAGCGAGCCTCATTACGATGCATAAAATCCGAGCGCAGCATCTCTGCTTTTCAGCTGCATCTCGCCGAACGCACAGTTCGCTACAGAGAATTCGCCTCCAGAGTGATGCCTGTGCATCTCGCTGCGATGATTATTTACCGTAGCGTTTATGACTCACTGTTTGGGTGCAGGGCTTTGGTATTTTTCGAAGCGCTCGTTTAATGGCCTCAATATTGTTCGAAAGTGACAAAAGATCCGTTAACGGAATGCGAGTATTAAAGCTCATTTATCACCCCGCTTCGCCTTTGGTTTTGATTTGATTTAATTAAAAAACAAATTTTTTTTTTTTGCTGCTCTCGTTTTATTTTAGGAAGTTTATTGCGGCAAAGAGACTGTGTGCACTGTCGACGGCCTGCACTTTGGATGCAATTACCGTTGTCGAGTGAAAGCTTTTAACTCGACAGGCGAAGGCACATATTCCGAAATCATAACTTTGCAAACTCCTGACGGTAATTATGCGTGCAATTAGTTAAATGAACGAGAAAAGAGCGAAGTGTTTTTAAACGATCGCATCTCCTTTTGCAGTCGCCTGGTTTGCTTTTAACCCGCTTACTTCGGCTCCTGGCATCATTATTTCGAACGAGAAACAGACGGCAACTTGCGAAACATACGAAAACAGAGTTGTTTTGGGAAACATCGGTTTCTCGCGAGGTGTGCATTACTGGGAAATTACCATTGATCGCTACGACGGTAACGCCGATCCAGCGTTTGGTATCGCTAAATGCGATGTTGCGAAGGATAAAATGCTCGGTATTCTTGTTCTTCGCTCGCAAAACATTCGAGAAATTCTTTAATAAACCCTTTCGTCTCGCAGGAAAGGATAATAAAGGATGGAGTATGTATATCGACAACAAAAGATCTTGGTTTCTGCACAACGATCGCCACGAGCACAGAACTGAAGGTGGTATTAGCACCGGATCCGTGGTCGGCGTGCTTCTTGATCTCGATAATCGAGAATTGAGCTTCTACGTTAATGACGAGAAGCAAGGGCCGACTGCATTCATCGACCTCAAAGGTGTTTTCTATCCAGCAATGAGTATCAATAGAAATGTGCAGATCACGATACACACCGCTTTAGATCCGCCAAACATTGAAACTCGAAGTCTGGTCGGCGACTCGTAAACAAGCGACGATTTTCGCCAATTATTGATCACTGCTAGTCTCTTTTTCAAATTTTTTTCAAACACTTTGATTTCTTACTTTTTATTCGAAATTATACGAACGAAAAACATATCACACAAACTATTGTAACCAATTCAAAGTTTGCATCTTAATCTCTTTTCTTCCTCCTTTCTCGTGATCTCATTTATTTTACACTGAATTTTAACTTATTTCAAACGTTTTATAATTGTGTATATATATTAAGAACAACAAAAAACATTTGCGAATTTAAAATACGCCGTTTGAGTTTCATGTTTTCCGTTTCTAACGCGATCGATCACACCAAGCATTTTGAGTACATGGCATTTGTTGAATGCACATCAATGCAAAGCAACAATTTGCTCGGCGTACATAAATTGTCCGAACATCGAAAATGGTGAAGCTCTATGAGTTTTCAGCGTGTTCTAAACACGATTAACAGTTGTAAAAATATTCTTCAAGCGAAATCGCTTTTGAGCGTTTTTCTATTTGCATGAACCGAAGTAAAACGAATGCTTCCGTGCAGCTAAAAGCAATATTTCGCTTTCTGTAATCATAGTTTTAAGATTATTTTCTATTTTGCTTCTTTTCAAACTTTTTTTCTTGCTTTTAAGCATCTCGAATAATAAAGATGTGAGCAGAGAACAAAGCGTTTTGAATAAAGAATTGAACGATGAAAAAAGAAATTAGACTTAACTTGGAAAGTAAATATTATTTCAGTAGAAGTGTTTGCTAACAAGCGCTCAGACAAGATTTGAAAGTGATTTTCTTAACTTTAACAAGAACAAATGCTGATGAAGCGTAATTGTTGCTTTTGAACGAATTTTCAACGAAAACACAGTGAATAAAATTTGAAAACAGCGATCGCTCTTAATGCTGGCGGATTTTACCGACTGCTCTATTCAGAGAAATGTCAGAAAGTTTATTTTGAAATGAAAATGACAAAAAACCTTAAAGCGAAGCTGGAAAGCAAAAAGTAAGTAGAAAGCTTGTCTAAAAATAAAAAAGCGAAATGCACGGAAGTAAGACTTTCTATCTGCTAAATCATTTAGCCCCTTTTGTGTGTGTTCTCATTGTTTTACTGAATAATTGTTCTTAAAAAAGAGTAAATTCGGTTCTGGGAACTTTAGCCCTAAATTACAAACGAAGAGTTTGTGTTGTAACTTGTGTGCGTAAAGTTGATGAGCGCTTAAAAATGCTGCGAAACACGATAAAAACGATGATACGTTTTTAATCGAGCTTAATTTCGAGGCAAAGCTTAATCGTTTTAAATTAGTGTCGCAGTAAATATTGAAGCAACTTTTGTTTATTTTGAGCAGCTTATTAAAAAACTATTCTTTCTGAAAAATGTATTGAATCTGCTTAAAAAGTAGTTTACTCAACTGTAATTTGTTTATTTTCATGAGTCTAGAAAACTGATTTTCAATTGAATAAAAGGGTTCATCGAACAATACACTAAACCATTAGCGATAAACATTCAATTCGATTATTGCCACTTAGTCTATAGTAAAAAAGTTGATTGATGAAATTTAAATAATTAAATCGATGCGATCCGATAATTTATAAGTTGTGAACTCGAATCGTGCAATGAAAAAAAAAAAAATAAATGTTCACCATCAATATTCGCTTTAATGGCCCGCTTTTGTTTTAATGCATACAATTGAAAAGCTATTTTTTAGAGCAAACAAAAGCGAATCTTTATAAATGAGCATTTGTCATTGTTTTGCGAGCTTTGTGCATTGCAGCAAAGCTATATTTGAAGTTTTTTTGCGTTGTGAATAGAAGGAGCGATCGCGATGAAAAATAAACGGGGCACCCACACATTGAACATGCAATTAAAATAAAGAATAAGACAAAAATCGTGGTTTGCATGCAAACAGCTCAAATGAAATTTTAAAAATCTGGAATTGAAGCTTGTTTACAATGATTGAAACAGTTTTTTGTGCTCCTCTTTTTAGATATCAAATGTTCACCATCAGCTGGAAAAATTTTGATTTTCGTTTGAAAAGAAACGCAGGAATGCATTTGTAAATGAATAAAAGTTGAGTGAATGAAAATATGTGTTGCGAAAGTGAATTATGAATTAATTTTGGAATAATTAAAATTTGCAAAATTTTAATTGTGAACAAAAATCAAACGCCACTTTCTGTTCTCATTTGTCAAATCCAAAGTAAAAAGCGCCGCTATCTAATGAGCAATAAATAAAACATTAGTTAAGACGCATAAAACACTTGTTTACTGAAGAGAATAAAACGAAACTCTGCTTCAAAAGTTTGATTAAAGCCAAAAAACGGTTGGATTCGAATTCGAAAGTGAATAAAGAAAAATTTCGATTCAAACTCGGACAAAGCAACGAACACCGTTTTCTGGTATCGTAAAGCAAAAGCGTCCATCTCTGTGAGTATGCGCAGAAACTGAGAAAGAAAGCGCGAAAAGTGCGTTAAAAAATGGCGAAAGTGCATGTCGTTAACGTGGTTGTTTTGGACAATCCTTCGCCGTTCTTTAATCCTTTTCAATTTGAAATCACTTTTGAATGCATCGAAGACTTGAAAGAAGACCTCGAATGGAAAATCGTTTATGTGGGCTCAGCAGAAAGCGAGGAGTACGACCAAATTCTAGACACAGTTTATGTCGGTCCGGTGCCCGAAGGCCGGCACATGTTCGTTTTTCAGGCTGATTCGCCGAATCCGGCCAATATTCCGGTGCAAGATGCTGTCGGCGTTACCGTCGTTCTCTTGACATGTTCCTACAAATCGAAAGAATTCATTAGAGTCGGTTACTACGTGAACAACGAGTACACCGATCCTGAGTTGAGAGAGAATCCCCCGCCGACTCCACAGTTCGATAAACTGCAGCGTAACATTTTAGCGACCTGTCCCCGAGTGACTAGATTTAAGATTGATTGGTGTGACAATCAAAACGAGTTCGAAAACAGAGAAGAACAAAACAATGGCATGTCGGAAAAGGAAGAAAACGGCGTTTAATCCAAACACTATTATGTAGGTTTTTAATTGCGTATAAATATGCTTACAACGAAATCTGTGTAAATACTTTCTCTCTGTCTCTCTCTTTCTCTCGTCTTCACTCTCTCATTTTATTATGTTATCTTAATCAGTGAGTAATTTGATCTAAATAAAAATGTAAATTTTAACTTCTAATTTTCTCCAAGCCTTTTATCGCTCATTTCCTTCTAATTGAAATACACACTAATTTCTCTATAAATTTGTTTCACTCGAATCAAATCTCCAATTTTGTATATCAGCATTTTAAATGTTGAGTGCGTAAAATAGTCTCCGTTCTCATACTTGCTGATTGTTTGTAAACTTGATGACTAATAGACTAATAATTGTAAATTAAGTTTAATGACGTGTACAAGAGTGGATTATATTACGTTTGAAAATTTCTTGTTTCGAGATTTAAAATTGAATTCATGTATTAAGTTTTTATCCACAATTGATGAATGTGTAATTTGTTTAAATGCATTAATAACGAGATCCTCTAGTTTGCAATTTTGTAAAAGTTGGGTGATAAAGCTCTAAACAGATAAACACACTGAACAACTGTGATAAAGTTTCAAACATGCTTAAATTTCATTTCTCAAGAGTTTATTTGAGCTTGTTTTGAAGTTGAAACTTTATTTTAACTGCAAAACAGCGTGCGAACGATTAGTTTCACTTTGAAATGGTTTCACTCAAGTAATGGATCGGACAAACTTAATATAAAAAGTAAGTGAAATGAAGTTTTTGAAAAGAGATTTGCCAAGCCTTTAGTGATCGAAACAGCGTAACCTGGAAAGGATCGATATGATTACGGACAGAAACACCAATTGAATAGATTTATTAAGAAAGGGTTTATCCAACAATGTATATACATATTGTTAGATACCCCATTTCTCAATAAATCTATTCAAATGTTGTGCTCGAATATTAATCATAGAATTAGAATAATGTTAATTGTTTTTCTTAGAAAGTTTCACTAAAATGAAAGAAATCCAAAAAGCAAATTATTTTGATGTTTTCTGACTTTACATCAACGAGATAGAGATTATAATTTGTATTTTCTTCAAATCTTACGCTGTTTCGAACATTGATTGCAAGCGTAATAGTTTACCTACAGTCTTTGATAAAAATATTTGCACAACTTTACGGGATAGCTGCTGACATCTGTTGCTGATAAATATAACTAATAAAGTACAGCCGTGAACTAAAAAATGTGCTAAGTCACGCTTATGAAACCCCTGCTGACATCTATCGGAGTTGATTTTAACTGTTTTTATATATATATCGGTTAAAAATTCCGACAATAGATGTCAGCAGCTGTCCCGTAAAGTTGTGCAAATATTTTTGTCAAAGACTGTAAGTAAACTATTACGCTTTCAATCAATGTTCGAGCACAATTGGTGTTTCTGCCTGTAATCATATCGATTCTTTCCAGATTCCAGTTTCGATCAATGAAGCCGAGTCGGCAACTTTTACGAATCGGACGCATTTGAAAGCATTGTGTGAGTTTATTTGAGCGTAGAGCGCGCATTGAACGAATGCTCCCTCGCAGCGAGCAAAGCGAAGACGTGTTTCGGTTTCGATGGCAGGCGGTCGAAAGAAGGGCTATTTGTTGGCGAGAGTCAATTTCCCACTTTACGCCGTGAAAACTGTGAGCGAAAGACATGTGCTCGTTGCAGGCGGTGGAGGAATGGCCAAAACTGGCATTTCGAACACTTTCGAGATCTATGAACTTGTTTACGACAAAGCGATCAACGCATGTAAAGCTGTGCGCGTCTCCCATTTCGACACCGGTATTTTTTTCAAACGACTACGTTTCGCATATTTTTCTAACGGAAGCCGTTGCATTTTAGGTTCGCGTGCAATTATGTGTGCAGTTGTATTCAAAGAGCGCAATCACTTTGTTTTGGCTTCTGGCGGAATCGATGGAATGTGTACGCTTTACAGAATGAAATACGCTGTCAATGGTATCGATAAAACTCATGCATCTCATTTGCGTGCTTCGGCTCTCGAAGATAACAGAGAGAGAAGAGGAAGCTTAGAAGGTTTGAGAAGAAGAAGGTTTAGTTCGCAATCAAGTGTCAAAGATGAAAAAGAGAACGATGCGAATAAAGCAAATCAGATTCCAATTCGAAGGGCTAATTCTAGTGAAGCAAAGCAAGATGATGACGAAATCCCTAACATTGGCTTCAAAATTACGCCAATCGCAAGCTTTCAAACCGATTTCAATAATCGTGAAAGTGAAGAACCATTTGTCAAAGTAATCAGATTTTCCAACGCAAAAAACGTGTTAGTCATTGGCGGTGCTGATGGCCACATTCGATGCTGGAATTGTGCTACGAAAGAAAAAATATTAGATATCGCCGCGCATAACGATGAAGTTGATGACATTGATATTGATCCTCAAGGAAACACAGTAATTAATTTTTGCTATTTTTTTCTCTTAATTTTTATAACAAATAGATCGTCAGTGTATCGCGCGATGGTCACGGTTATGCCTGGAATGTTAAAACAGGGACTAAAATATGCGAACTCGAATACATTCTACCCACACCAAAGAATATTGTGAAGCCAATAAAATACAATTTTAGAGGAATTAGGTATGTATTTGGTATACCTAAATATCTAAAATATCTAAAATTCATAATTTTATTTAGATATGGTGTGGTTGAAAATAACATGAATAACTTTAAAATATTCACTATACTAAATCCAGTTGTTCGGCAAAAACCTCCGCATTTATCATACTTATGTAAATGGGATTCTAAAAAATATATAACCGAGAAAATTGTACCGGTCGGTGCTGAAGTTCTCTCAGCAATGACAATAAGGTTCGTATCTAATAGAACGTACTTTGCTTAATATTTAACTCTTAAGTGATGACGGACGTTTTGTTGGAATCGGTTCCTTATCAGGAACGATATACGTTTATATCTCATTCAGCCTCCAAAAACTGTATCATATGCCGAGAGCTCATAACATTTTTGTGACTGGTGTTGAGTTTTTACAAACTTGTCGCGAAACTCAAAATCTCACGGGTGATAAAGATGCATCGTTGATAAGTATTTCCGTGGATAATCACATTGTTGCTCATCACATTCCAAAACAAGGTTCGTGTTACTTTTAATAAAATAATGACTTAGAGCTTTCTGATTTTGTAGAAACGATTGGATTTCTAGGATCGAGTGCAATGTTGACCATAACTCTACTCATTGTTTATATTCTCTTAGATCTGCTTGGTTTGTAAACTCATTGTACACATTCCGAAACGCACACGAACTTATTGGATTTATGAAAATTTAATATCAAATATAAATGTTAACTCTTATGTCCCTATAAAATGTTTTTATCTCTTACATTATTTCATTTATTTGGATACCTTTCGACGAGCATGCCATGCCCCTAAAATTAAAAAAAAATGTGAGAAATGTATACTACTGAAAATAATGCAAACTTAAAGCATATCAGTCCTGTTACTTCTGTTCATTTAGCACTTGTAACCAATTTCAAGCAATATTTGCAGGAAATTTTCTCAAAAGTGCGTTATATTATTACAAAACTTACCAATCCTCCGGCCGCACAAGCTGCGACTAATCCGTATCTTCCACCTTCCTTAATTAGTCGATTAGCCGCTGTTGTTACTAGACGAACTCCTGTGGCCCCAAAAGGATGCCCAATAGATAGAGAGCCACCCCAAGTGTTAAGCTTTTCTATCGGTACTTGTCCAACTTTGCTTTTACGTCCCATGAAATTTTGAGCGAACCAATCTGAATCCATCGCTTTGAGGTTTGCTAAAATTTGTCCAGCAAATGCCTCGTGATATTCAAAAACATCGATATCGTTTAGAGAAAGACCTGCTCTTTCTAAAACTTTTGGTGTAGCATAAGTCGGCCTAATGTTTGTTTTCAAAAATAAAAGTTTGGCAATCATTAACAATCGATATTTTCTTACCCCAAAAGTAATTGATCCTTAGGATCCTGTGACACGTAAACGAATTCACGTAAATAAGCTTTGGGTTTCAAGCCAAATTCTTTAGCTTTTTCTTCGGTCATCAATAAACACGCGGAGGCGCCGTCAGTCTGAAAGAAAAATCATAATTATCAATAGATAAGTCTGAATCCTGGTACAAAGATTTAGATAAATTGTTGAATAGACAGATCCTGAGTAATGTGTGTAGTGGGAGATAAAGAAGAAACGATGCAGAAATAGAGAAAATATTACAGTGATGTACTACCGATTCAAAATAAAATGTTTCGATAATCGAAATGTGAGTTTAACTGCAAAGCAATTTTAAGGAGACGCTAAGAAGACGCTAAATTTATCAAGTGCTTTGCAGTTAAGCTAACATTCGATTATCGAAACATTTTGAACATAAAATTAACAAAATATAGCAAAAAAGAATTCATCTGAAGATAAAATTTCAATTTTTTGTTATATCGGGACGATTTCAACCAAAAATAAATTTCATGTTTGTTTTTTTCAAGCACGTTTACTTACAAGAAATGATGCATTTGCTGCGGTTACAGTTCCATGAGGCCGAATAAAAGCGGGTTTCAATTTAGCCATATCTTGCAAAGATGAAACTCTAATTCCATTATCCTTTTCAACTCTGCCCTTTCCAACCGTAATTGGTTCAATATCGGTTAGAAGACCATCTTTTTGTGCTTTGTCTGCCAAAGAATGAGATCTCAACGCATATTCATCCTGCTCTCCACGAGATACACGGAAGGTAGCAGCGAGCCTATCGCCAGAGTGACCCATTGTTTCGTTTGAAGAAAATTCAGAAATACTCGGCAACTAAAAAAGTAAAAATAAGCTCTTAAGCAATATTTCGACGCTTTTTGCTTACTTCAGGAGCCAAAAATCCAGGCCTGAATTGTGCCAAAAGAGAAAGATATTGCTGTGGTTTTTTAACTTTATTTGCTGCCAACATAAGCTTCCTCATTTTGCGGCTAAATCGGATGGGCACATCGGACAGCAATTCAACACCACCAGCGATAGCGACATCCACTGCACCAGCAGCTATGTAACCAATGGCTGATTTTGAAAAAAAAGATGAAAATTCCATTCAATTACAGTAATGTGCAAAGTGTGTAAAGATTAAAAATACCTGAAGTGATCGCTTGATTCGATGAGATGCATGCTTGAGTTACAGTGTGAGCCGGAATTTTGTCGGATAAACCAGCACTCAAAACCGATTCACGAGCAATATTCGATGTTTTCGGCTCTTGAATGACAGTTCCGACGGAGACATATTCAATCTTGTCTTTCGGAACTCCCGTTCGTCTGATCAGACTTCTATTAATCGCGAATAGAAAACAATGAAGGCAATTGAAAATGATAGAGCCGAACTCACAAAATAGCATGTTTCTGCAATTCGTATGCCATCACATCGTTGAATGCGGTTCCAGACTGCACGAATGGAGTGCGAACGCCTTCGATAAGCACAATATTCTTCGGATACTTTGATTTGGTGGTTGAGGGTGCGGTGGCCATCGAAGCGATTGCATTCGTTTGACCGCAAACGGCACCAAGAAATCGATTCGATGTAATTCGCAGCATTTTGATTGTTCTTTTCTTCGCGTTTATTAACTCGTTTGAAAAAACCGAAAAACAAGAAGAAAAGAGCTGTTTTCCTCCACTCTTCGTCACAAATGACCCTTGTCACGTCACGTGAGTCGCTGAACTGTTTCGTTGCTCACAGCTCCACAATCGATTGACATCATTTGCTGATTGTAAACATGTACTTTGCGCTGATCTTGTAATTAAAGTCTAATTTGTACGCTTAAAAATCGCGAATAGATAAAAAGAGCAAAGTTCGAATGACAATCTGCTCGAAATGAGAGATGAGAGAACGAAGCGGATGCTATTTGTTAGACGCTTCTCGTCTCAATTAAGTTTAGCCGAAAGAAGACAATTGCTTTACCATTTCGGCGCGGCTTCCGTCCACTGTTTTCCCGATTGTGGCAAATTGGTATTCATTCATTCGTCGGTTTTTCACTATTTTCAATTGGTTTTATTTTCAGAAATACTGCGCTTTTGCTACATTTGAAACTGTAGCTGCGGCTTCCGCTGCACTCAGACAATTGCATCAGCTTGAAGTTTGCGGGTCAATCTTATCTGTTGAATACGCTAAGAAAACTCATTTCATTCCTAGTCACGAGTAATGAGCTTTACTTTCTATTTTTCAAATATTTACTCAACTTTGTTTCAGTGAAAGTGTTCCAAAATTTCTTTATGAAAATAGGGACAATAATGATGATTTTGGAAAAAGATTGAAACAAGAATGGAATCAGCTTCATTTCATTTCTCCAGCTCTAGGATTGAATTATCCATTTTCTCCGCTTCTGAAGTACAAATATCCACCGGCAAATGAAGCAACTGTGGCAAATATCTCCAAAGCATTGCTTCATAATCCTCGATTTTACACCCAAGTATTGCATCTGATGAATAAAATGAATTTACCCCCTCCGTTCGAAGAGAACAAAGTTTCGGAGGTTTCATTTTCTGAACCTGATCGCGATATAAATGCAGTTGCTATTGTTTCAGATTCTGAATCTGAGATAGAATGTGATTATGAAAATGAACAACACATTGAGAGAGATTCTTTTCATAGGAAGAGGAAAAAGTTAAGCACTGGCCTTATAGGAAGCAAAGAGTTCAAAATAAGTAAAACAGAGCGAAAGAAAGTTCCAAAAATAAGAAGTGATCAAATTTTTGAAAATGTCGACACACAGAAAAAGAATATAACTATAGTTGTGAAAGATTCTTTGACTTCATGTGACGAAAAAACGAGTAGCATTGAAGTAGGAAATTTTGGCAAGATTGAACCAATCAAAAAAGATAGTTTAACTCCTCCAAAAGATAATACTGATATTGACAACTTTATATCTGATGAAGAATTACGAAAAGGACGTTTAAGTCCTTCGGAATTTAAAAATTATCCAGTATTTAAAAATTATGAAAGTGGAAAACCAAGTTGTCGACTTTATATAAAAAATCTGAGCAAAAAAGTAGATACTAAAGACTTGAAACGAATATTTGGTAAATTTATCAACTGGGAATCAGAATTCGAGCAAAGAATGTAAGTAGGTTATTATGAAAGTAAGCGATTGTAATATAAAAAGCTCTTTTCTTTTATCTTTAGGTTTGATATATTGCTATTGACTAAGGGGCGAATGAAGGAACAAGCTTTTATTAGCTTTCCAAGCGAAGAAATTGCCAAAAAAGCATTGCAAGAGACGAATGGTTTTAAATTGAAAGATAAATATTTAGTTGTGGTAAGTTGATAGTTGAAAGTTTGTTTAAATTAAAGTTTGCCATCAATATTATGGAAAAGTTTGAATGGGTTCTTATTACTCGAAGAAGTTATGCACAAGGCAATGGTTTATGAATGCTTTGGCACATTTGTACATTTGAACATTTTAAATTTCAGTTGTTTTTCATTAGAAATGTTAAAAACTGTTTTAAGTTAAAGCATTAAGTTTAGTAAAAAAAAAGTAAAATGAGTAAAATTTAGTTTAACACTCATCTCAAAAAATCGTTTTCCATAATAAGAAATGTTTTGTTCAGAGTATCTAATAAGAAGTTCTTTTCAACAGTCGTTTGCCCGATCTTCGAATAGGGAATGAATCATTCAAAGTGTTAACCATTCTTTTGGATTGTTAATGAGAATATCTTCGACATTTTTCGGTGTGTATCCTCGCATTAACATCTTTGGAACTGTGTTTAACAAAATATGTGAATATCCATGACCTCCGAATTTCATCTGGAAAAGAGTGCATTAAAAAATTATCTTTAAATTTAATTTTCTAAATAAATGTTTTGCGAAAATTTACTCACCAGCCGGTGTTTTGTATGAATATCGTGCGAAATCACAATTTTTTTATCATAACCCTCATCAATTAGACGCTTCAACCTATTTATTCGTTGAGCATCACTTGGCATATCAATACTGTCCGAAAGTTCGTAATAAGAAGTTTCAATGCCGAACAAGTCAAATTCACAAAAACAACCTAATTTAGCGAACTCAAGTAGCTCTTCGTCATCGTAAATAGTCCCTGTGTCAACGAATAAACTTTGTCATCAAGCAAAATCTTAAAAGTGATACTTTCCAAGTGACACATAACTGTCTTTTCTGCTTTGCCTCCGGCCTCTAGAAATATTCTCATAGTTTCAAATGGCGCTTCTTTATTTCGTCCAGGATGAATTGTAACAGGAACGGACAATTTTTCTTGCACTGTTGCTGCTGCTAAAAGCACTTTTCTTTCAAAAGGGTGTATTGGATAACACGTTCCGATTTCGCCAATAACTCCGCATTTGATCCCGTTTTCGCCTATTGTTAAGTCGTCTATCATAACTTTGGCGATATCTTCGACTTTCATATCGTGCATTTGCGAACTTTGGCTTACGTGCACATAAAAGCCTGTTCCTGTTACAATGTGCACTTTCGAATCTTTGGACAATCGCTGCATATAGTTTAGATTTTTGCCAAACGTTGTCACTTCCACGATACAACTTCCGCCGTTTTCTTTGAAGAATGTCATTTCGCGAGAGACCGCATCTTCGGTTATCATATCATCGAAACGAAGATTATCGACGTGAGAGTATCTGTGCCGATAAGTGAGCAAAGTTTGAATATTATGTGCAAAATAATTCTACTTATAACCATACACATTAATTATACATATGTAAATTCGGAAAATTAAAAAATTGTAGTTGTCAGGGTTGTCATTAAAAAAACAATTTTTCAACTCGTGATTAAAAAAAATTGCGCAATTCATTGCCCCAAAAAGATAATAAAACAAACTGTGTTTACAAACCATTTTCGAGAACAACGGGAGTAAACGCTGTAATAGTAATAATAACGCTAAAGTTTTCATTGTTTTCGTGCGGCAAATGTTTTTTGTTTGTTGATTTTTCGTATTCATCATTTAAGCTCATGATTGGTTGCGACTGGCGGGTAAACAAAATGAAAAACAGCCGCATTTAGCTATACAACATCACGCAATCGAAAAGGATGTTGTTGAAGAGGTTAACAGTGAAAATTATTTTTGTCGATACTCAGTTATTCTGATTTGTAGCTGTAAAAAAATATTTTCGAAACGAACTTACGGATGAAAGTTGATCCACCAAAGATTCTCACTGTCGAACGGAGCCTGAGATAAGTAAGAGTATTTAGCATCAGGAGTGCGCGGACTAAACATAGACGCGTTCGCTTTATGATACAAATGTTCGTGAGTTAAGGTGATACCAAGTAAATCCGGCTTAACGGGACCACAAACTTAATCGAAAATAACGTGAATGGCGTAAATTTCGGATAAACGATCAATTACCTGTTTGAATACAGCCTCGAGACAAGCTGTCCATCGCACCTGCAATGTGACCCACCCTTTTTATATGTAACCTTATTGGAAATAGACCGTTGCGGATTGCGAGTGGCAGCAAACGCAAAGTTGTGATTAGCTTGGCTTTAGTTTCGCGACGCGTTTGTGAAATACCGTTACGAAGGCGACAAACAGCGGAACTCCTGTTTCTCGTCTCACTGAAGGCTGCGAGAGCAATAATCTTTCAACCATCGGTGCTAAGTGCAAGCGCCAACTTTGAACAAAAAACTTTCCTCGAGCGTTTTCAAGCCGCACGACGCGTTTGAAAGCATCGAGTGGTGAAGTCCAAAGCGGACATTCGATTAGAAATAAAACTTTTATTTGTTTCTACTTTTCGAAACAAAGTTATTTTCGAAACAATAATCTTTTGACAATTGTTAAAATAACGACTAACTTTCAAAGAAATGATGCATTTAAAATTTATTGATGCGGTTTATGTCATCGATTGATTCCAAAACGCTTTTCAATGTAATTAAAATTTTGTTTAGAGTCAAAAAACGGTGAAATGAATTTATTTCGCTGAAGTCATCAAATCTGCAGGTTTTTCGCCGACACCCTGTAGAAAATAGTTCATTAAAAATTGAACAATCGATGAAATGCGAAATTTCTTTTCTCTTTTCAAATTTAAAATGAATTTGCAGAATTTCGCTGCGACAATATAAAAATTTTCGTTCGTTGTACTTTAAATCAGCGAAATTCGCCTCTAATCTTGCGATTGTCTATTTTAAAATCTATAAATTACTGAAACGTGATTCTATTAAATAAAAGCGTGTCGCAATATTTTTGTTTGAGTTAGAAAAAGATTAAAGCGATAAGCTCAAAGCTTTTGAGTAGTGCGAATTTAAATGAATTTTTTAATTAAAATGCCTTCATTCGGAGAATACGCTTTGCTTGTCAGCGAGTTTAATGTAAAGCTATTCTAAATACATATTTATCAAGCAAACGGGTCAGTTTCGCTGCATTCATTTACCAGACCCAATAAGATAATCCATTTGATCGATATGATAGAAGCAAATGATAAACTATTGCTGTTGGTTTTACCGCTTGGTTGCGGCTTATCTGTGCTTTCTTCTGCCCATTTTTCAATCTCAATTTCAGTCCTGAGGGATTTTTGATTCTCTGTTATCTTGCATAATTTTGTTTAGAGACTATTTTAGAGAATGGTGATTAAACTACGAATAAAATTAACTGACTACAAAAAACTTAAAATGTTTCAAATTTTTGAATTTTAAATAATCGATTTTTTCGCAACTTTTTGATTAACTTAAAATTATTAGTTGAACAAATTGAGCTCGAATAGAAATGAAATTTGCTTTCCTAAATCATGTTGTAATTAATAATTTATCATAATAGATACGAGCAAGGTTTTTGAAATTCAAAAATTAAGCAAAACAAACAAAATCGATAAGCAAAAGAGAGATAAATAATTTCTGGTTTAGATTTGTTTCCTAACTGTTGTTTTAGTCGTTTATTGATTGAAATATCGAGTTCGGTTTGGTCAATTTGGTCAATTCAAAAAGTCACAAAATTTTGAGATTGACTAATTAATTATGAAATGAATTCGAAATAAAATTAAAACAAAACATTCAAACTTCAAATTTTTAAAAAACCTAAATCAAATCTAAAATGAAAGAATTTTTGAATAAAAACGAAAGAGTTAATGAATTTTTTTAAGCAACGTGTATTCAACAACATAAGCCAAACTGAATATATACAGCATTGACATATATCATTGATGGTACGTTGATCGATATACATCATGGTATTTATAGATATAACTAGCGGTTGAAAAAAGAAAAAAAAGGAAAAAAATTAATCAGTAAATTAGTAGAATGAAAGTGGATAAAAACAAAATAAATATTCACCCTTCTCTTAATACTTTCCAAAATACCACAAATATTTCGATATGTTCCTGGAGTAATGTGTTTACGTAACAATTTATCGAAAGCAGAATGTTGCATTAAACAACCAAAAATCTTACGACCGTAATATCTTGTAATGGGACTACTATCCATCACAAATTTTGCGGCCGCTGGCAGTAAGTGTTCACCAATGTCGCGAGGTCCCATTAAACATTTCGTTGGACCCATTTTTTCAACCAGATATTGTAAAAATTGTGCTGCAGTTTTTCTTACATTCATGTTTCGGTGGCTGGGGAAAAATCGAAAACAAGATCACTTAAATGATTCAGAGATTTTATGGGGAAAAAAATTTCGAAACTGTGTTATCTGATTTCAGGAAAATAAAAGTACTTTGGGTGCAAAACATGTGCAGAATTAATAAAACTCTTGCGAAATCGAGTGCATTCAAATTTGGGTTAGAAAATTGAAATGGCTTGCTAATGTTTCACGTTGTTTTTTTTCAAATGAACTTCAGTTTGAATTTTTTCATTTTGGTGTTTTTTCGATAATAAAGAAACAAAAAAGGTAATTAATGACCTGCCTACTAATGCGATGTTTCGCAATTCGGTGTAGAATTCATAATCTGCATCGCTTCTGTCATGTATTTTACTATTCTAAACACATAAATAAAGCGAATTCAATTTTTATTCGTATAATTAATAAGCAATCGACAATTGCAGCGCACGTCGAAATAAATTCAAATAACATGCATTAATACAGTGAATTTGAGCGTGAAAGTTTATTATGATAATTGTTGTGGAGAGAAAAATTGAAAAGCGCTTTTTGAGTGCAGACAGCATGTTCACTTCGATTAATTTGCTCCGACGTTTTTGAATAGTTTACTTTTTTAATTTCAAATCGCATAAAAAATTCAAAAGAATTTAACCAATTATTCACTGTTGGTCAATTTCAATCATTTGACCAACATTTGAAAATCGGTTCACCGATCTTTTAGAACGAGTTTTTTTCACTCAATTAAATAAAATTGGGATTTGTAAAATGTCTATGAAAACGTACTTTGCTCCACCATTGATCAATGCAAGTACAGATTTTGTTTGAGGCATTTCCTCAACCATATTGGCTAAAGCTCTCTCGATATCCTCGCGAATGAATGACACATTTTCACCGCACTTGTGAAGTAAAGCTTGACAAATCAAATCCATGTCCTATAAAAGACAATCATCATATATTCAATTTTAAATTTGCGTGTTAGAGTTCAGAAAACTCACAGGTTCGATTTGCTTCTTCATCTTTGTAAATAGGTCGCCTAAGGTAAATATGGCTGAACGCGAAACACTTGATCTGAGATTTTTCACTTCGTACACCAAAGCGAGAATAATGATATGCAGCTCTTTTTGAAGTACAGAAGGATGAAAGGAAGCTAGTCTAGTAATGGCTAGCATGCCTTCAACCTTTGTAGTCCTGAAATTCAATGCAGTTAATCTTAAACTTGGTAAAATGTAAAAAATTTTTACCATGCATCTTGAGTAAAAGTTGAGATAGCGGCTCTTAAAGCTTCTTCTGGTTGCAAAAATGGGCCTTCAGTTTTCGCAACGTTTTCAAGAATGTGTCTGATGTTGGCATTTGGTGGTATAGCAGGCTGAATTCTAATGATTTGATAATGATGACGCCTTGGATTTGGTGAGATGCTTCTGGAAGTGCGACGCCGTACAGGAATCATTGGTTTTCTTTTCAAAGCGGGAGTCCGTGAGAGTGGCAATTTTTGATTTGCTTTGTTTTCCGGTGTGCTTGTTGTACAACTGCTCAGATCACTTTCATCCTTTTGTGTTTGTGCATCTTTTTTCTCAACATCGTGCATTATATTTGTTGCTTCGACATTTTGGTTCTCTTCATTCTTTTCTGAAGTTACATCATTTTCGATGTCGTTTGCTGGAAGACAAATGGAAGGCAGAGATTCCGCTGACAGTATGAAACCAAAAATGAAATCACTAGTTAAACTGCGTTGAAAATACCTGGTTTTAGTGCTTCAGGAATATTGTCACCTAATTGAAGCTGCGGTGATTTTGGGCTTGGAGGAGCACTTCCAATTGAAGAACGTCTGCTTCCATTTTCATCTTTTTGAACATCTAAATGTACATTATCATTGGCGTGCGATCCACTTTCAGCTCTGTGATAAATGAATTTTTTATATTTGTCATTATTAAAAAACGAATAATAAAAAGTAATAAACAAAGTTAATCGCGATGCGTAGAAAGCTTACCCATCGACAATTGATGGTACTGCGAAAGCTACACTCAGTCTACGAGATTCACTTTTGGCGCTAGAATTCACTTTTAATTCAGACTTTGGCCTTTCACTGTTAATTTCTGTTTCAGAGCTTAATGAGCGAACTGTAATAAAAATGTGAAAAGAATATTTTGATATTTAATTAGCGAAAAATTATTTTAAATTAACTTGCCTCTTCGTGGAGTTCCGGGCGCTGAGTGAAAATATTTTTTCCTCGAAGGTGCATTGTTGTCAGCACTTAAGAGAGCGGTGTGAAGTGAACCTTCTGTGGATTTTTCCGATATATCTGAAAGCGGTTCTGAAGACATTGTTGGCATCGAATAGGCTCTTAAATAACGTTTTTCATGTAATTGAGTTTTCGGTTCATTAACTTCTTTTTCTTCTTCTACATTTAAATTGTTGGAGACTGAAGAAAGAAATGAAGCTCTTGTTCCTACTTGCGATTCTTCTTCAGTTGTAATTGGTTTTTGCGAAACATCTGTTTCAGACTTCGTAATGGCTGTTTAATTGCAAAATTACCAATTATTAATATTTATGCAAATCAAAGCCAATTAAAAATGTCAACAATGCTAAAACTTATTCTCGATTTTCATGAAATAAAGATTCATTGGACATTTGCGTGTATTATAAAGTATTTAAAAAGTAATTTAAATTATTTTTCAATTTAAATAAAGTGAAAATAAAACGGAAATTAAATTATAAACTTTGAGATGGGCAATTTTGTTATCTCTTAGAATGATCCACAATTTAAAAAAAAAATCGAGGCACCGAAATTTATTGTAAAGTGGAAATAATGACTTCGCTTTTGGCAATACAAAAACAAAGCTAGAAATCAAATAATTCGGAAATTATGCCGGTGTTGTTATGGTTACAGCCATTCCTTTAAACCCACAAAATAGTGGACAATACTTCTAACGTTTACTTACAAATTACAGTTAAATGTGACGCTTTCGCGCTCTATTTCACGAAAGCTCAACGATCGCAATTTAAATGCTTACTTCAACATGATTTTGACCACACTTTTTATTTATTTCTATATATTTAAATCACAAATTCAAAAAGCGTGTGACTATATAATGATAACAGGCAAAGCTACAAACATTTTGCAGTTTGGCTTTAATTATGTCTAAATCACAATATTGAAAAAAAAGAAAAAGTAAATAAAATTTGATTAAAAAAGAACAAATTCGTTTTTTTTAATATATTGATTTTGAAACATGGTGAATTCAAATTTAAAAATCGTTCAAAAAGTTATCATCATTAAGTATTCACTGATTTGTGTTGTAAAGATTAAAGGTTTCGCAGTTGTATCTTTTTCCAATATTGTTAAGTTTAAAATTATCACAATGAACGAATTAAAATAAATCAAAGTAAAGCATCTTGATTCTCGAAATTTTATGTAAAAACAAATTGCTTAAAAAATTTAAGATTATTTCAGTATAAGATTGTTCGCACTGCCATATTAATTGCCTCATAGGCTAAATTTAAAATGAATAAAGCTAATTATATCCGCGAGTGGTTATCATAAAAAATTTTCCAAATCTTTAAATGAAAAGTTGATTTTTGAGTTTTTATCGAATCTCTTGCGTAAAAAATAGGTTTATGCATCAAAATATACCAAAAATTAATGAATAATTAGAACGGAAGTTATATTTCAAATGTGACAGTTTTATGTCGCAAGAAGTGAATTTTCTCATAAATTTTATTTTCCGAATTTTAAGAATAAAAAGTGAGCATACTAAATGAAAAAATTTGCTTTTTGCGCATTCTGCTTTCATCGCTAATTCTAGAGCCTGACGAATAATTCATTCGCATATGCAAAATATCGCTCGATTTTTCATGTTTTCCGTAACAATAGAGATGAGCATCACGAATGAAAAATTTATATCGTTGCAATCACTTTGATGAAATATTACAAAAAGTTAATTCTCCCATAAAAATTGGTTTCATCATTTTTGACCCTAATTAGCTAAATCGCAACTACTTATCGTGCTTATCATAAATGATATCATAAAGGCATCTACAAAAACATATTGGTTCAATAAAAAATACAATCACAAGGAACGAACCGTTTGAACGCTTGTCTCACCTCGAATTAATATTATTTTTAGAAAAAAATCGAACGAAAAAAGAAAGCGATAACGGGTCCCATTAAAAATCGTCTAAATGTATCATATAAAAATAATTTGACAATAGTATTTATTTTTGATGGCTGTAAAAGTCGGAAACCTACCCTTATAGGCCCTTATAGGCCAAAGTTCTTTAAGTTTTAAAACTTAATTTTTTGTTCTAAAATGAAGCACATATTGATTAAAAGTAACTGCATATAAGATATTCGACCCAAAGATTGAATTTTTAAGGTTATAGAACTTAAAAACTTATCATTCACGATTTATGGACCAAAGTTTTAAAAGTATTCTACAGATTCAATGTACAAGATTAAAGAAGTTTGGCTTACCTGCAAAGCTCATGATTCGTTGTATTGCGGGTAAGCTAATTTTTTTTTATCTTGTATTTTGAATCGATAGAATACTTTTAAAACTTTGGTCCATAAATCGTGAATGATAAGTTTTTAAGTTCTATAACCTTAAAAATTCAATCTTTGGGTCGAATATTTAATCTTTATTTAATCTTCATTTATTTATTCAGAAAACCAAATTAGACCAAAGGTCTACTCTTCCTTTGGTTTCTGTTT